>OMLP01044980.1:0-20757 GCA_900302685.1 Spondyliosoma cantharus | reverse complement strand
TGTCAAATCTGTCCCTCGGAAAAGTAACGTTTTGCCCAACTGAAAAAGGAACTACGTTTCGTTACCATATTTTCAGTAGTAACGCGTTACACTACTTTTTACCCGAAAAAGTAGTTACGTTACTGTAACGCGTTACTTTGTAACGAGGAAACTTTGTAACGCGTTACACCCAACACTGCCCCAAACCCATCCATGGTCCTGAATTTCAGCTGTCTAAAAGTGGCTCAAATGAGCTCTGCTGAGGTCTCCTGAGAGCAGCTGTTTCTGTGCCTGCACCTTTAAATGCTAATGAGCTGGAGAGCCTTGCCCAGTGCTTCACGTCCCTCAGGGAGACGATGCCTCTTACGCTAGCCGGTAGCATGCGCTAATATTTACGGTGGATGTATCACTATGGCTCGCGGAGATGCTTTCTTTCAACCGTACAAGTTTGGCCCAGGATCGGACCCAGAAACACAGACTCTGCGGCTGCAGCAGGATGGTTCAGAATGGTTAGTGTGTCTGAATAATGCTAGTTTGTTCGTCTGTGTTGTTACAGTTACTACCATGTAGCTAATGGCTAACAGCTAGCGAAAGCTGTGTTCGTCTCCACCACAGTCTCCAGGAGCTGAACCTTAACAGCCTGTAGGAGCGCCGTTTTACCAGGGGGTGGGCTGCAGAGACCATGCAGGAATCACTTGTTTTCCTCATTCTAGGAGTTGGCAGGCTGAGGGAAGAAAAGTTTAAACACGTAGAGACCAGAGAAAACGTGTTTTTCATAATATGGGACCTTTAAAATGTATGTTTATGATACTACGTTATATTTTTCAAATGTACTTGTGTTAAATGAGAAACAGTAAAAGCCAATTTACAATTACATTTTAATTTACTGCATAGGTCATTGCAGTGTCACCTGGGTGTAACTCATCTGCTGATTCAATTGAAAAATGTGGTTTCACTCTTCATTGCTAAGACTTTTCCCATAAATACGTCAGTCATTCCTGGAACCGATATCTCACAGCGTTTGTCTTTACCGCTGAGGTTTCTGTCTTGCCAACATTGCCACATTACCAACAGGACAGCAGCTTGGATCTGGGATGTGAATTAATGAGGACTTGAGGCTGATAGCTACACAGCTGAATCTCATAATGACTGGAACAGAGAGAATAACCTATCAATAACACAATGCGACAGAGCCACTGTCGTGTGATCCTCACACACACCCATTGGCTTTGTTCCTACAGGCAGCTTTCTGCTTTCCAACAAAATAACACAGCTTCAAAGAGAAGGATGCACACTGATTTACAATATACTGGTGAAAAATAAAGAAAAATAATGAGGCATTACGGGGAAAAACTCATTGCTTTAAAAAAAAAATTTTTTTTTTAACTGCTTTATCCGAATAGTATTGTGTAAAATAGCTCGAGATCCAAACAAGGTCAGAATGCACTAGTTGGATTTTCTGACAGTTTGGCACTGTGATTAGTTGAATACTTATGAAATAATTTAGAATATCTGTTTTATTCTTCAGTGGAACATCAATATTTTTGTTTGAGTACAAATACACCTTTTTCAAATATAAATGTTTCAGTGCCAATATTGTCAGTTCAGATTTTCTTTTTGTTGCTAAATTTTGTTTTCAATGCCAATATGTCACAGTTCCAGCCCCATGATTACTGATCTGGTCACTAATTTTACCAGTTGAAAATAGCTCAATGTGTAAAATTGCACAAGAGACATTGTAAATCTGAGAACACAAAAGAATGTTGAAAATGCTTACCATAACTTTTACTTACCTTTTTTTTCCCCTTTATTATTTCCTATATTTTTTTTTAATCTGTAACTGTCATTACGTGTTAGCCGTGGCTCAAAGGATAGAAAAGATGGTTAGCCTGACAGCACCAAAATATGTTGACAACTCTTGGATGGATTGCAATGAAACTCATGGCCCCCGGAGGATGACTCAGACTGTTGTCTGATTATCTAATAACACCAGCATATTCACATTTGTGGTGTTGATATATGTTTTTAAAAATATTGAATGGATTGTCACACAATTTGAGACATAGATAATGTGAATGAAATATACAGAGATGTGTGTGAAGTGTACAAAATCCACCCACCCCATTATCCAGTATTTAGTCTTCTTTGCACTACTGTCACAACACACATAACGGTTGACTTATACACAGACTCTCCTGACCACTTACCACTCCTCATTCTTTACCATTCATTTGTTGGGTGTTTGTTGTCTTTGTTCCGAGCATTATTCTAATTTCTCTATTCTCATTTTCTAAATTAATTATTTAGTTTTATTCCTGGAAAACATATGGCCCGGCCAAATCGAACCTTATTATGGGCTAACTTTGGCTCGCAGACCCCACTTTGGGCAGCCCTGGTGTATGCACTAACAACAGAATTCATAACACCGTGTCCTCACTACATGTGACGTAAGTGAAAGTCAGCAGCTTGGGTATATAGGTATACCTCACAACGCATACATAGGATGGTGTGAAATTTTGTATAGACATTTATGTTGTTAATTTACTTTAAACAAGCATTAAGTGGATACATTTGTTGTTGCCTTTGTTCCAAGCTGTGTGTCTCTTTCTGGGTGAGGAGCAGGGGCATGGCTGTGGACAGTGCTGTTGCACCTTAGGAGTAAGCTAGCCAACATTGATCTAAATAATCATAACATTAGGCTATTGTGTTAGATTACATATATTGTATATATTTATGCCAATAATAAGTGAGTACATTTTCAAGGGGATTTGGCTTTTCTGGGCTGCTGCGCCCCTGTTTGACAGGCTATTATCATTTGAGAGTCACGTCACTTCCGATATATGCCGATTTAACTGTGCAGTTTTCGGGACATGGCATTATTTTTTGATGAAGTATTATCATTTCCTATAAGCTCATACCTCTATGTCGAAGAGAACGTTATTGTACTAAAACTGCCCGAAAAAATCTGTGGTCATTTTAGCACATCAGTGAAATGGACAGCTCCCCTGTATTCAGGTGCTTGTTGTAATGTTTCAGAACCTTGATGGTTCTGATAACTTTCTCTTTGGTTTCTGTACTTTGCAAGTACAACAGTCTAAGTAACACTGTAAAATCCAACACATGGTTGTTACTTTATATATGCCAAATTTTGTGTTCATATCTGTGTGCTTCGTAACCCAAAGGCCCGTCATAAGTCTGCAGTGGAGCCCATCATTACTAACATACGCCTCGGGTGAAGGGCAATGTGTATTCCTTGTATATATACACATACTTAGCCAGTAAAAGATTATTGTGATTCTGACACCCATGGTTTCCAGAAGATCAACTGTAATAAAAACCTAAATATTCGTTTCACCTTTTCTCCAGCATTCTCATTCCAAAATTTTAATTTGCCAAATACTTTAGTTATCAACCAAAAACCTGCAACCTAATGAGGTACAGCCTCAGCTATACTTTGTGTTTCGTGCTAATTACCAATGCACTGAGATGGTAAGCATGGTAAACATTATGTGCCAAGCAGTATCGTATCAGCACTGTCATTTCGTGAATGTCAGTATGCTAATGTCAGTATTTAGGTCAAAGCATTGTTGAGTCCATATAAACATTACAGAGCAGCTGGCAGGGCTGTGTATCTAGACTTACGGACCAAAAGTTTGAAATTTAGAATTTATCATAAACTTGCATACAAGCAACAGCCTCTGTAAGAATACAATAGCAACAGTAAATGTTAGATACACCACAATATGAAATTGAAATTGGCATTTAACAGTGTGTGCAATGTCTCTTCCTTCTTATCAAATTATGCACTGGATGTGGATACAAACACACAGCAGACACAACCATTTCATTTACAATGACCTCCTGCTGAACACGAGACAAAAAGCAACACAGAAAACAGCATGAATCAAACACTTGTTCTGGCTTCAGGGTCCTGCTTGTACCACTGGAGTGTGATGCTCTTTCTTTCTGTGTCAATAATTATTTTAAACTTGATTGTTAGATATTAGTAGGAAGGCTTCAGCATAACTGATTTAAATGAATCTCATCTGCCATCACACTGTGACCATGAAACCGACACAGCCCACAGATTCTGCAGCACTGTTAAATCAAACAAACTGTGACCCAGGAATTCTTCAGAATTTTTTTGACACGCACAGCTTTGACATGAGACATCTTTTCACTCATTTCAATGCTGCAAGGCCAAACGCTTCAAAGATGGTGCGCTGAGCTCCATCTGCTTGTCACATTTCACTTAGATGTCTCTATCCAATCTACACCGCTGAGAGATATCAATTTCCCAATCCTGTTTTCCACTGAGAAATGTTATCATGATACAAATGTCAGTTTGCAAAGTTTATCTCTGTGATTTCACATCTCAATTAACCTTTTTTAAAAACATAATAACAGACGAAGAGATTCATTCAGTTGGTTGGTCAATTATGGCATGTTTCCCTATGTGCCCCTATAGCAGTGCCGGCTCAAGCCCTTTGGGGGCCCTAAGCAGAATTTGATTTGGGCCCCCCCTCCCACAACTGCGGAGTCACCTGCGCTTGACAATTATTGACACAAATGTCACTCTATAATGTTACATTATAAATTGTATTAATAATAATAATTAATCCGTTAATTAATTAATAATCAGTCAACTATATAAGCACGTTTGTAACCTGGTTCTGGTCTCTTGCAGTAGGCTGGGTCCAGGAGCAGGACCGGAGCAGAGATCGGGCAGCAGAGGCAGGAAGAGGGATCGAGCCTCAGCCGGCAGAGTGACGGCTGTTCTTTTGTGTTTGTTTTGTCTACTTTGAGCCACGTGTCTGCCCATGCCACAATACTTTTTTCCCTTGGAGATGGACCAACAAATGGTAGCCAAAAACACGGTTGGAAAGGTCCCAGGTCCTTAAGAATATCCAGAGCTGACACATTTACATGTGCAATGCAGACTCAAACTGCAGCCACCAGTTTGGCAGCCTCGTCGCCTGTAACAATTCTGATTTACTGAGGCTTATTTATGGCAGGGCAGCTTTTCATCTTGCAATGTAAGAGAGGTCTGTTGTGACCATGTTGGATACTTTGGAGCATATAGCAAATTATTTTACATCGGAACAGTGAACATTTATGAAGAGAAGCCTTTTGAATACTTTGATCTTCTACGATTGCAGGTGTGTGAATGACAGATGTTTTCATAATCTCTAATATTTTACAGAAATTAGATATATTTGTTGTTGTTTGAGAATTGCATCAGTGTGGAAATCATGTTCTCTTCCCTTCTTTTTTTCATTCTAGACTATTCACTGGGAAGGCACAGAGAGTATAAGGGAGCCTGCATATCTTGTCGTTCCACCATTGCAGTTCAGTCAGGCCAAGGTTTGAACCACTTATTGCACTTATTGATAGTTTGGCTCTGCTAATGTACTGCTCTAGAATAAATCAGAGCAAGCTTGACAAAGACTGTCCCTGAGCCAACCCCTAGCCGCGGCAGGTCCTCGACCAGCTCTTTATATTTTGTTCCTTAAAAATAAAAAAAAACAGCTGTTGCAGCATGGATGTAGAGCTCAGAGTTGTTGTCTGAAGAATGAATGAGCAGCAGATGTTTAGATCATGGAGGTGCGTAACTGGAGAGATTTGGGGGAAAACAAGGGGGAATACTTACAAATGGTAAATACTACATATTAGATGAATGTTACAAATGTTACATTGGTATTTCGGATTTGTGCATAACAGTCCTGCATTTTGACACATTTCAATGTTTTATTCCCCTTTGATGACATATGATGCCTAAAATGTAATTTAAGTCCAATCCAAGGTGCTGCAGTTGGTACTGCTCCTTTAATATCAGTGCAGTCTGACAGGGTAGCAGCACAGGTCTCAATGCTAGTCCAGAAAGCACTGCTAATGTTAGCGTTAATGCTATAAGATAAGAAAAGAAAAGATAGAACTTTATCAATCACAAAATAAATTGTTGTGCCAGAGATTGTGTACAATCGTTCAACAGTACAATAGAAAAAAAACAGTAACAACCAGTAATGACTTGGTTGATAGCATGAAATTGTGAATGCATTGTCAGCATCCATGCCCTAATATCTCCATCAGATAAATGGCAAATAGGATTGTGATAATACCAGGATTGCCACAATAACACAAGCAAAATCACCCAAGCTGAAAAAGCCATATTGCAAATGTCCAGTCGTAAGGTGAACACCATCAATTTTAACTGATGATGTGTGGGGATCTTGAATGACTGTTCCATTTCATGGGGGGGAGATTTCAGCTACTACCCCTTATAACTCTGTTCTGAGGGGCAAGGGAGCACTCAAAATCAAGGGGTAGGGGTAAAACTAGGAAATGGGACTGGGCATAAAACTATCCAGAACATCATTAGTGCCCATCAGTCGAGCATCAATAATATCAGTCAGATGATTTGTCTGCACAGAGCCCAAATGATTCTCAAAGACAACAACTACCCCATTAACAGTGTGCCCACAATTCTGTAGTCTGACTAGTTGTACCACCAGACTACAGAGTGGCTTCTTTCCTCAGGTTGTGACACTCACAACTTGTGTTTCATTGCGTCGAATGATAAATAAATGAACCGTGAACCTTAAAATGTTGACTATTAAGATGCTTCCACCATTTCTGAAATGGTTTCAGTACTGATTTTCCACGGTATTGGCACACCTTGTAAGGTAAATGGAACAATGATTAATGGAGGCAGAAGGGGGCCACAAACTTACACGTAAGTGAAAAAACTCAGTCTATTGTGTATTTAGCTCACTTGGTTGTGCTCATCTTGATAACAAGCTGAGGGAGGTTGGGATGTCAGTTTTTGTGAGTGTAACTACTTTTTTGCTCTTTAAAATGAATTTGGTTACAGCAATTTAAATAAACAGCAAATGTACACAACTATTTAGTACAACTCTTGGTCTGATTAATCAACCCAACTTCCATTGTCATCTCAAGGATTTATTACCTAAGTCATGATGTGTACTTAAAAATGGTGACATTTTTTGGGATCCAAACCTGCTTTTGTGTGTGACCAGCAGACTCCGCCTGATCCTGAGTGCTTCATGATTAATGTTAACAGCATGAATGAATACAATGTAATTATAGTTTATCACAGAGTGGCTGTTACTTTTCACTGAGCTGAGAGGAAGACCGTGACAGCAACCCAGGAAAATAATTGCACAAGCCCAACAGGAATTTCTTGCCAACCACTGTTAATGCACCAGCACAGTTTGTTCCATTTTGTGTCTCAGAGGCTTCCGCTTTCATTCAAGGTTGTGAGTGTTTGTACCGAGAGTAAATTATAGATTTCTCATTACACCAACATTGTATGCTCCATAATTGTTTTGAAAGGCCTTCCAGAAACAACTCATTCTGCTATGCTGCTGCTCTTAGTGTCACCATAGAAAACAAGGAGATGTGCCATGCATGCACAAACAATTTGGTGTTTTCTTTTTTTTTTTTTTTTTTTTTTTTAAGTAATGAGGTGAAATGAGGTCAGTGGATTTGATAGAAATGTCCATAGTGGGAGAGCATAGCCTCATTTGTCCTCTGATTGTAAATTTCTCACACTGGGATCAGAGGTTTACAAGGCTGCTCTGAGTTCTATTCTATTACTCATCTTATTTAGTGTTTCATGAGAGGATTACAAAAAAAAATCATCTCTGGGTCTCCGTTGGATAGTGCTGTCTGTTGTGAATGCTCATCAGCCTGTCTCCAAACTGTTTTGATTCTGAACATATTAGATGAATTATTGAAGGGGAAAAGAAACTAAAGATAACACAATGACCAAGAACACATAATAACACCCACTGAGACATGCAATTACCAGCGGATCAGCTTTTGGAGCTAATCTAGCTTTATCTTTGCAGTCTATCCATCCAGCCATTTTCTGCCAGTAATGCGGGTTGAGATGACGATGGCAGCAGGTAAGCCAGGTACCAAGGTAGACATTCTTTTCAACACCATGAGGCAAATTCCAGGCCAGTTGGCATGTAGTCACTCTAGTGTGACCTGGGTCTGCTCCAGGGTCTCCTCCCAGTTTAACATCCCGGTATACCTCCACCAGGGATTAAGGATGATCCCACTAAGCCATCTAAACAGAATCACCTCTCCTGGCTCATTCAGTTGAAAAGCAGTAGTGGTTCTATGCATTGAAAAGAAGGAAAAATGCACACTGAGCAGAATGAGATGTTGGGTCACAGGTAGACGTTGAAAAAATGGAAAGTTAGTGTCCAAATGATGATCCTCATTGGCTGAAACAAATGCATCAGAATTACGAATTGGTGCGCTTTGCATTTGTTTTGTTTTTCAGGTATGCCAGAAAGCTTGCACTTCACATGTTCAAAGCGTTGCTATTTTATGGCGTGGAAATGAGACTCAACAATCACCCATCTTTCTCCAGAAACACTTTTTGCACTTTCAAAGAATGAACACCAAAAGAGCAAACCTGGCTTTATTTCTCTTCTCTACACAGCTGGCCAATCAGCGCACAATCAGGTTGTGACAATCGGATTGTAGGCATCCTTCCCAATTTGTACTTGGGAACAAATTTGGAATCGTGTTTCTAATGCTGTTCGACTATCTGCCAAACGCCTCAGTTTGAGTGTAACATTAAATAATTTACTCCATTACTCAAATAACTGAAAACACTTGGGACAGGGATTTGCTTGCAAACCACTGATTTCTTGAAGAGTATTATGGATTTACTCATCAGATGATGAGGCACTTGCTTTCATCCCTGTTGCTTCACTTATGGCTGCACAGTTGACACCGGAGATCAGGGCCTGCTGAGGCCAAAAGTACCACATTATCTGCAAGAAAGAGAGTCAATCTTTATTTCTATTGGATACGTTTAATGTCAGTAGAGAATCAGGAACAGACAAACAGAAGAGAGATTATAAAATTTAGGAGAAACACAGATGTGTGATGGTTCTGGGTTTTAGTTTAGTCATTTCCTGTTTACTTTTTACTCCCCGTCCTCGTCTTTATTCCACCTTTTCCCTGAACATGTATTCACCTGTGTGTTATAGTCCTTGTGTGTTAAGTCCATGTGTGTCCCCTCACTTGTTTTACATTTTTTTGGCAAATTTTATGTCTGTTCCCCAGTCCTTTGTTAGCTTGCCTTCATTTTATTAAAGTATCTAAAAGTACTGTTGCTTTTAAACCTGCATATATACATTTCTGAGGCCACCACCAAGGTACAAGAACTTAAGACACACACACCCTGAGAATGCGCTAGACGTCCCTCATAAGCCTTCTCCAAATATCACATGCACTGGATGGGGAATGTCCCTTGCAAGGGTTAAGGGCCATAATCTACATTGTGTTCATCAGAATATTGCACAAACTGGTTCAGACAAAACTTTGTTAATGTAAAAGTATCATTCTTTGCACACTGCACTGAACCACTATGATGTATGCAAGAATACTCATCAGGCAAATAGATTTGGACCAACTGTATTGATTGTTGATGGTCAGCTGTGCAGGAAACATTTTTTCTCCTTAAATCTTTGCATACAAAAATCGACAACATATGAAACCTGCAGGTTTGACTTAGGTTTAAACACAGCAGACTAATCAAGAAATTGGGTCATCGCCCAAACTGACAGTCTGCATTTGGATATACTGTATAAGTAGTCCCACATTGTGCCATGCTAGCAGAACTCATTAACATGACTACAAATTACATAAAGGCTGCAGGGGCTGCAGTGGGAGACATAAAATGGTCAATTTATATGCAAATCTCAACCTTTTACAGACAAGAGGCAAAAATAAAACCCTTTTCTCACAAATATTTACTGCATTACATGCAGTGATGTACACAGCATAATGTTCTTGCCTGTTTGGCAGAGTTTCGGTGTGCACTCATTAGACCATTTAAGAAATGTCAACCTTTCCCATTTTCAAGTCATGGGGGTGTGAAAATCTCTAAATAACCTTTCAAAATGATTGAACAATATTTATGACGTAGACAAAACACACCAAAGAGATTAAAAGTAACAAAACTGAAGAAAAAAGTGTATCCAAGTGTATCCGTTTTTCCTTCCAACTACAGTATTTATAAAGTTAATAAGCTGTATGGCTTTACTGTCCCTGAATGAAAAACAGCTAAATACTGTTTTACCAGTTAATGAGGGACATCCACCCAGGATCATGCTGCACCTCCTTTTGTCTTTATTTCTGAAACTTTTGCAGCTGCTCTGCTCAGCCAAAACAGGTGTAACACAAACCAGCCAATGCATCTTCAACAGGTTAATTACCCACTGGCTGGGCTGTACTGCTAGAGGATGTGTATCTCTATCGGGGTGTGTTGGTGGAGCCATGTTTGGCCAATGGCCAGCTGCTCTCTTGTATGCAAGAGATTTCTGAACACAATAAACACTAATGGGGCAAACATCATGATGATGGGTGGTTCAAGTGATGGGTGAAACGGACCAATATCAGTTCCCCGCTTAAAAAACCCTCAAAGTTAATTTGAGAGAGAGAGAGAGAGAGAGAGAGAGAGAGAGAGAAAGAGATATGGACCTCACACTATAATTACAACATGTAGTGTCACCAATTAAAATCAACACATTTTTTTATCCAGTTACGAAGTATTAGATTCACCGTATGTAGGCTGTAGGAATAAGCCTGCCATTGATTGCCTATTTCAGGCAACATCCGCCTCCCTCTTATTATCAGCTGGTTACTGTTCAGGAAACAACAAACAACTCCAAACAGGCAACCTACAAGATGAAAACGGCAAGTTACCCAGCTTGTTACCTTTTATTTTGTGGGGATTTAACCATTTTAATGTAAGGGCCCATCTCCCTACATGCAAAGCAAGTTCTCCCCCCTACATATTTTGAATGGGGCACCATAGTTTCAAGGTTCATTCGATTGTCTATTGTCTAATCTACAACACAGGGTTGAACAATGGAATGTAAGGAGTCCTTAAAAAAAATGTTTGCAGAGGATTAGATCAGAAAGAAATTGATGAAATAATTTGCTCCATGTACAGCAAACGCTATTTCTGTATCGTTTGTCAGATGGCAGGGTGAACACGCTGTTGCTGTTATCTTTTAGTCTCCTTTGGGCTCTATGCAGGAACCTCACTTCACCAGTATCAGTGATTTGTAGATAGGTACCAGTGATGTGCTGGGCAGTCTTAATTACCTGCTGTCCTGGGCCATGCATAAACCATTAGAGTGTGTGATGTTTCCAGTCAAGATGCTTTCCATTGCTCCTCTGTGAAAGTTGACTAGAACCTGGCACCGGCTTGTCACCTTCTTAACCGTCCTTAAGGAAGTTGAACCTTTTCTTGTGTTTCTGTTTTTTTTTTTTTTTTACCAGGGTGCAGATGTGTAAAGACTATGAAAGGTTCTCAGGTGGTGTTGTCTAATTCTTCACTAGAGATAGTTCTCTTGATGTCTGGGAGTGTAGTCATGGGTGTACAGCATGAGCAGAATGGGGCTAAGCACACAGCCCTGGGGAGCTCCGGTGTTGAGCACTGATGTACAGGAGGTGTGACTGTCAATCTGTACTCTCTGGGATCTGCTTGTGAAGAAGTCCAACATCCAGTTCCATAGTGTTGTATTCAAAACCCTAGGAGGTTTAGTTATAGAAGGCCAGTTATGTGGCTTAATACTCCAGAGGGCTTTGTAGTAGTGTCTTACTGACAACAACTAAGATAGTTGGTTTTCTATGTATAACTGTAAGCAGTATTCAGTACATGTGTGATTGAGTCTTTCACAACAAATAGTTAAAGCGAAATAACAATACATAGTTAATGACTGAATCAGAAGCTTTTAAAACATTTATGCATGCAACTATAAATAAATGTATAATCTAGGGGTGTAACGATACACAAAAATCACGGTTCGATACGTACCTCGGTTTTGAGGTCACGGTTCAGTTCATTTTCGCTACAGTATGGGAACGAAATGCAAAACATAAATTTGCTTTTGTATTCAGAACTTTTGTAGAACAACAATTTATTGTAACATTATACAAAATATGAAAATAAAATAAAATAAAAATAGAATACTGTTGTAAAGTGCTGCCTGGTAATAAGTTAAATACATCATTCTTAAATAAACAAAATACATATAAAATAAGCCTTCCGCTGAATAAAATATTCTCAAACAAAAAATGTATGAAATATTAGAAATATAAATTCCTCACAGCTTAACAGCTTTTAATAAAACTTTTCCACAAGTAAAATGCAGCGTTAACAGTCCCAGCATGTAGCCCTGTTCAGTTTTACTCAACCTTCATACTTTTTGCCAGAAAGATTAACGTGTCCACATTGACTCTGCCCATGAGTTATTTTTGAGTACAGGCTTTCATTACGAAGATATGAGGACTAAAATATGCACTTTTGGACGATTTATTGACAGTCGCGTTTTTTGGGACAGGCATCAACACAGTCACCTACACTGTCACTGTGCTCCATAGCGCTCGTCGATCAGTGGTTTGCAGTGGTCCGTCATCTCCATGTGGAATAGTAGTGTCCAAGCCACGTCAAAATTAATATACATATACATGACTTGGATTGATGAGCAGGGCGATCGACCGGTTTTTCCTGGTTAGTGGACATGGCTGACGACCCCTCTCGAGACGGGATTCTCAAACCACACCTCCAGCACACCTGGGACCCTCACCCGTTAAAATGAACACCAGTTAAAGAGTCACAGCGGAAACATGTCTTTCTACGTTGCAATATTTAACCAAGAAGCCGCAGTGTTCCCAAGCAGGAGACTTTAGCGACAAGGAAGGGTCTTCAAGCTGTGGTTTCTCGCTAGTGTTAGCAATGACGTAAACGGGCTGCACGTGTAGCTGCAGGTGGAAAATAAACACACACGATTTCCGTTCGGGAACTCACCCGTGCACAGCCCTGTACCGAACCGAACGTCCTGTACCGAAACGGTTCAATACAAATACATTTATTGTTACACCCCTAGTATAATCTCTTCAAAGCCTTACCTGTAAAGCCCTAGCCCTAGTAACCCTGTTTCCCTTTGCCACCCTCACCACTCACTTAAAGTCCATTTGTATTTTATTGTGCTTAACTAGCTTGACTGTAACAGACAAGATCTTTGTATTTTTTTTTAACTATTGTCTTTGTCTAACTTTAAGTATTTTTATTGACTTGTTTCGTGCTAATTGTCCTCTTTTGTAAAAATCTTTATTATCCTTTGCAGCGAACATTTGGAATAGAGAAGAAAATGAATATGACAGAAATGATCTCTCTAACCAGTGCAGAGAAAAGTACATGATTACAGTGGCAATACATATTGATGTATAGTATAAGAAATGGTTTTCCTTTTTCCTGTCTGCTGTTTCTCAGCCAATCCAGCATGTTATGCTTGGGTTCTTCTTGTGTTTTATATTGAGTTGAAATTAGGGTCTTACATTATACAAAGCCTGTAGTGTACTGGATCATCTCTCTATAAAAGCAAGAAATCTCTGTATGTCTGTCAGTGTATGTGTGCCTCAAATATCCCTGCAGATCAGGATCAGACTGACCTGAGATTTTCAACATGGCTGCTGAGTGGTTTACAGGTGGATTTGTTTGGACTACAAAGATACCGTTGATAATTTATTTCATAAATGATTTACCAATTCCGCTAGCATTGTCAACCATAGCCACGTGCACACCAGAGCCAATCACTGCAGAGCCCACCCCCACGACACATTTTAAGAAACAAGCGGATTTATACCTGCAGCAGCGTGAGCTGGACCGGGATTTTGACGGCGGTTCAGTCCTGCTCTGTACATCTAAACTGACTGTTGTGGATTAATGAGACTGAACGAGTCCGGACCGAGTCTGTCCCGGTCTGAGGAGATCCGGAAATGCGAGGACAACAAACTGGAATCGGAATCTGTGGATGTTCGCGTGTAGCTAGCTGCAAGCCCACCCCTACGCCCCACCTCCTGAGTCGACGGACACGCTGGCGCATCCAAAACTGGACTTACGATAAATAATGTCCGCCGCGCTTTTTCGCAAACATTACCGTCACGTTTGCTGCGCGTTTGGTGCAGGAAGAAACGAAAGTGTCCGCAAGCAGGAAAAACACGTTCATATTGGTGGAAAACGGCACCACACCAACCAATCACAAAATTATATGGCAAACCACGTGATTTTGTCGCTGAGGAACGGGGGAAGTTGTGGGATGGACAGCGGCGAAAGAGTGACAGCAGCGCCAGTGACGGTGATAGAGACAGCGGTGTAGTGGAGTCGTTTTTTTGTTTTGTGAGTCCAAACAATGAGGAGACTGCTGAATGTGGAGCAGGCAGTGCAGCTCTTCATTGGGCTGAGGTAGACCTGAGCCTGAGGCATTGCCTGTATTTAGATGTTAATAGTTACATATAACTTTGTACATTCCAAAAACTTATGCACAACTTTAGCAAACAACAATTTATATTTGCATTATAAGTAATAAAAATGGTTTGTTAAACATATTTGTTGTTTTCACAGTAAAAAATCTAACTTTTTCCTACTCGGATTTTATGCTTTTTGTGATTTTAGGTCCATTGTGTTAATACAGTATGTCAAAATGAAAAAAAATAACTGTACAGTCACATGTGAGGTTGTGCCGAAAATAATGACACCAAGCAAGGCAAGATGAATAGTTTTAAGGTGAAATACAATGGCAAAATCAAAAATAGTTAAAAACGGACAATTTTATCCCTGATGTCCCACCTTCAAACACAGCCTCATTTGGCCATCCACGAAAAAGCTACTTAACCTACCTCTTTTCTATAGGAATACATACTTCATGCGGGCAATGCATAGTGTTTTAAATGACAAAAAGAGACATGGAGAAAAATGTGGATGGGGAAAATGTCAAGTGGAAACAAAATACAGAAAAGCTTTCACATTTACAATGGAAGTGACGGTGTCAAATGCCTGTGCCCATTATGCTTGTCTGCTTCCCCCAGAGCCCAGCAGCCCACTGGGACATTCCCTCAAAGAAGAAGCAGGGGACAGCACCCGCCGCTCCTCCTGAAGCAGAGACTTTTGTTCGCATAGATGTTGAATTCAAATTCAAGGCATCACTACAGGCCTGCGCACCCTGATGGATATCCTATGGTTTTTAACAAGCATGGAAAGAAATGTGGAAGGTACAGTGGAACAGTCCTTGAAAGAAAAATCACAGGAACTAATTCAGATGCACTGGGTGGCAACTCTTTGTGTCTGAATCCATTGTTCTTGGCATTTCTACAAGCCCCTTCCAAGTATATTCAATAGCAGATGATATGAGACTTGCTCAGACTTTGACTATCTTCAGAACTAGGTTTAAAACTTTTCTATTCTCCTCTGCTTGTGACTGAAACTTCAGCAAACACCTTGCACTTATGCCTTGACCTACCATACATTTGAATAATGAAAAGTTAGTCATCATATGACCTTATAGATGTAAGATGCTAAGTTATGATGATGATAGATTTTTCTTTTTTTTTTTTACAAACAATCAGATACTTCATACATCTTTTATTAAGCATTTTAAAGGTTCAGAAAAGTACACACATTTACAAAGTATTGTCGTAAAACGACTTCAGTTTTCTCGGTTGGTTCAAAAGATTTCAAAGATCAAAAAGTTACCAGGAGTCTTCAAGGCTGAGTGCAGTATAACTTTATTTGCTGGCAAAAAAGAGCGGGATCAGACACAGATAACATCCGTGAGAAAAAACAAACTGTTCCGAGGCTCAAAGCCCCGAACATCCTCTTTTAAACACACAAAAATGGGAGTGTCCGTTCGGACGTCATGGCCTCAACCAATCCCTATTCTTCTTACCTATGGAAACATACCATATTTGCTATGGAAAATCCCTATGCTTCTGGTGGAAAAACCCTGTACCTCTGGTAGAAAAAAAACATATTACCTTCTGCGCTTGCGTGAAGGTTGGCGTATGTGCAGAGCTGCATGTCGACCAGTTGTTCTTCGCCTCCCTTTGTTTTTCTTTAAGGAGGTGCTCTTCCTATATCCTTATTACTGGCTCTTAGAAGATCTGGCTTTTGGCCTTCAGGTTTTCTGATAACTCACTCCCTTTTTTGATGCATCCCATTATATATGATCACTCTTTGCACTATATTTAAGTGTCATATTTGGTTATATTATTTTTTAGATTTATGGTTGCATTTTCACACTTCACATCATCTGACTATAGCAGCTTTAATCAGTAGATGCACTTTTCAGTCAGCTGATGCCCAATAGTATGTTTCAGCAACTCTTTCACCCTTATTACCCTTCATTTCTTACTTTTATCATTATAACAGTTACTATCAGTTACCATTAGTCACTGTTTACTATCTGTGGCTATTTTGCACTGGCCACGGTCTACTTACTATGATTATTTTACACTACAGTATTATAAACATCAGTTGCAACTTTACAAAAAACAATTGCTATATATGGTTTATGAAGCATTTCATTGGTTCATAACAGTGAACAAAACAATGTATAATTTACTGATATTAGTTATTATAAAGTGTTTCCAATATTTTTTTCAATGTGACAAAAACAATTACATACTACAACTACAACTGCAACAGTTCTACTACCAATAATTCTAAACATTTTCGTGGATAGTGCCCTGATTTAATACTTCTTGTCTGCATTGTCATAATGTTTATGTAGAAAAAAAATCACTGAAATTGTTGTCTTTTGCTGTGGTGTCCTAACATGCAGTATGTCACAGCCCTTGGCTGTGATGCCCTGTCTCTGGTGTCTATCATCATGTGGCAGCCTTTTCTAGTATGCAGATCTGCGTGTGTCAGCCCTTGCTCCCGATTGGTGCCCCTGTTTCCTGCCTGGTCTTCCTATCCCTATCCATCTGCCTGCCTCGGTCGGCCTGTCCTTCTGCACTGTGATTGGATTGCCCTGTTCCGGATCACCTGCCCCAATCCTGCTCCAGCTCTTCATCAGACACACCTGTTCAAAATCAGCAGCATAGAGTCACTCGGGGGCACTGTGATTTGGTGTGAGCAGTTAGCCCCTTTGGCTCACTGCTTATCGTCGCCTTGAGCATTTGTTCTGTAGTTTGACTGTCTTGTGTGTGATCACTAGTACACCATTTGCTAGCAGTTTTGCTTGGCCTGTGCGCCGCATTTTGAGCAGTTCTTTTGTTTTGTGTGTGACACGTGTTTGATGGCCCTGAGCTGGTATTTAAGTTAATTGTTGTGTTACATTGGTCTTGATACATCAGACTTATGTTTGCTATTCCTGTTTTGTATTTTCGTGTGTTTTTTGTATTTTTATTTGGGAATAGCATCCTCCTCCCTTAGTTTCATCCAGTTTGATTCATATTTAAATATACCTTCCTTATTAAAAACATCTAATTTTTGATAAACCAACTCAATCTGGTTCTTTATGTTATGTCCCCGTCCCCAACGAGCTGGGGTCATAACACAGTAAATAAACAAGCATGTTGTATTTTTTCCAGCCACATACTTCTTTTCTTTTGTTTTTACTCTTTCCATGATGTCTTTTGATAATGAAAACAGCAGTCAAGAGACGTGACAGAAACAACACTGACAACAACAGTGAAGGTGGGGTCCCCCTCATTAGCGTGCATCGGGTGGCACTTGCTAAGCTCAGTGCAGAGCATGGGATGACCCATATTCCTGCCCTGTTATCTCTGATTGCTGTACTGTGGCAGAGGCTTGATTAAGTGTTTTCAGCCATCGTGCCGCGCTTGAAGTGTGGTGAGAAAAGTGAAGGCTAACATTTGACTTTCAAATGAGCCTGGCAGAGCTAAACTTGGAAGCCACATATAGAGGGACTATTCTTGAACATTGGAAACAGAAAAGATAGAGAGGTTGAAATGAACAACAGAGATGTGAAACAAGAAAACAACCACAAGTTCCGTCTGGAGAAACTTTCATGTTGTGAATAAACACACAAGTCAAAGTCTCGCTCTATACAGTAAAGTTATTGCAGGAGGCAAGATGCAGCCGCGAAATCCTTTCTAATCTAATATATGTCATTCAGCTTTCTGCCAAGGCGCTGTGCTATTTGTGGTCACTGTAGAGGGGAATAGTTAATTATTGTGCATAAAAGTGTGTCAGTATTCAGCTTGTCACAGTTAAAAAGACAGTGACATGCTGACAGTTTAGTTTGAGTAAGTGACAAATTACCTTGAGTGTTGGCACACCCCGAGAACCTGTAATGAGTGAGAGCTTATCAACAGGCAATCATCAGATCCTATTTTAAAACACTGAGGAAAAATGAATATTCATACCGCATGACTGATTAATGTGTCACATTGTTGAATTAAAACTTTTGCTAAGAGTGTCAAGTACTGTGTGTATGATGATATCACGAGGTCGAAAGAAAAGATTAGCAGGAGTGGCACCTGGATAAATATATACCCCAAAAGCTTTGAGAAAGGGTTTTTTTCAGTGGTTACAGTTGTTATGGAACTATCACATCAGGTGATGGCCATAAAACAGATTTTATAACAATTCTTTTGAAAAACTGTACTGAAAGCTTTAGCAAATGAAGAACTTTTAAACATTTCTTCCTCATAACTGGGACTGTCTTCATCATAAAAACTACCATATAAGTTGACTATGCAAGCAGCTTATTAAGACCCACATTTACGTGTCGTGTTACGAGTTAAACTCTAATGACTTCAGTTATTATTACGGCAGCAAAGGAGGAAGGCAGTTGATGTGGCTTAATGAGCAGCAACGTCCGCATAGAGAGGAGGGCGGAGTGGATGGTTGAGTAAAACAAATGCAGGATTTTCATCCAAGAGAGACTCCTCTTGGTATCCAATGTGACACCGAAAGCCAATTGTGAGTTATTATAATGTATTAACATAGTTGCGTTACATCACATACATAGTAACTAATTGACATAGGTATCATAAATGCATCACTTAAGTAATATATAACAATAAGTTTTAGCGCCTAAACCTAACCAAACGATAAGAGTCCAGGAGGCCTGTTACTGGTATGCTGCAATAGTTAGGGTTAGTTTTTAGTCATTTAGTCATTGGTAACTGACCTATTCCCACTGAGCAAGCAACATCTGTGGAGGTACAAAACAGGTTGATATCATGTTCTGGATGTCGACAGACAAACAGAAGTAGTTGTAAAATGGACGTTATAACAGGTCACAGTCTTAACGTCCAGGTGACGTCCAGCATTAGTTGATAAATGACATTCAGAAAAGACATCCAGCCAGGCCTAGTCCTGGACATCTAGCATTAGTTCACAATAAACCTTTTAAAAGGCCACAATATGGACGTCCACTCACATCCAGAATTAGTTGATTAATGACATCCAGAAAAGACATCCAACCTGTCCTAATTCTGGAAAGAAAAGTAGAAGAAGTTGAAAATATATCTCCCATCAGGCTACCATATGGGTGTCTAGTGACCTCCAGTATTAGTTGATGACATTGATAAAAGACGTTCAGTGAGGCCAAATTTTAGACGTCAATAGACAACCTGAATTAGTTGAAAATAGATGTTCCAGCAGGCTACAATATGGACGTCCAGTGACAGTCAGAAATAATTAATAAATGACATTTTGAAAAGACGCTCGACCAGGCAAACTTTTGAACGTCTAACGACCAGGCAGAACTTGTTGAAAGTAGACATTCCTACAGGCCACAATCTTGAAATTCAGTGATGGCCAGAAACAGTTGGAAAATCACTGAGAAAGACGTTCAGCCAGGACACTAAATGAACTTCTACAGACGAGTATCTGCCTGTTTCATTATGTCAAGTCTAATGCCCAGTCAATAAAAAGCATTCTGACTGGAAACCTCCCAAACTGGCATGGTTGGTGCAATTTTCCTGGACAGGACTTCTCTACAGCAGGTAATTAAACTGCCCAGATCATTGGTACCCATCTACAGAGCATCAGTGATATCGGTGAAGCGAGATGTCTGCACAGAGCCCAAAGGATAGTAAAACTACCACCCCAGCCAGTCATCCTGCTGTCGTCTGGAAAAAGATATAGTAGTATTGGAAGTATCCGCTGCTGTACCACCGGACTAAGGAACAGTCATCAGGCCATGAGACTTCTCAATTCATCCTCCAAACTCCAGTAGATAAAATATTTGGTTTTGTTTTGTTTATCCTATGACGTAGCAAAAAACAAGGACTCCATTTCATTTTGCAACACCAGTGTTTGAAATTCTAAATAATTGAACCTTGCACCAATTGTCAAGTAACAACTACTCAATAATTGCTTCAAGAATTAAACACTAATATATCTTTCTAACCAGTATTGAAGTTACTTTTAAAAAGTAGTGTATGCTCGTTACTTGTTACTTCTTAAAAAAGTAATCCCTTACTTTACTTAGCTACCCTCTATGCAAAGTAACTATTTACGTTACTCGTTACTTTTACGTTACTTTTATGGTGCTCGACTTTGGGCAGAAACCCATCTCATTTCCTAATGTTTCTACATACTGTAGTGTAATGTTCTACTATGGAGGACATAACAGGGATTTCTTTTGTGCTCTTTATTATGAAAAATGCCACAAACAGAGCACTTGACAAGAAAACAACAAGTTACCGTTGGTTGTGGAGCTCCGCCTCTTGCCATGATGACTGACTGCTCTCTGCATGCTATTGCTAGTAGCAGCCTCAGTGTCATGTCCTGTGATATTTGTGGGTTATTATGGTGCTTGGTGCTCCTGCTCAGCCATCCAGCTCTCTGCACCTCTACAGCAGCTACTCTCTCCGTGCTCACCGGCTTACCGGCGCACCACGCTACCAGCCACCGTGCGCTACAGCTCCAGCCCCCCACCTCCACGTCTCCAGACGGGGACT
>OMLP01044979.1:0-10896 GCA_900302685.1 Spondyliosoma cantharus | reverse complement strand
TCTTAATTTGAAAGCCAGAAAACTGACAAATATTCGGAGTTTTCAAACTAAAAAAACATCGACGCGATTCAAAAAGCAAAAACAGAACTCGGATATTCGACGGCGTCTTCCAGGTTTCACAGACGAGGCTCTGCGGAGCTGCGATCCGTCTGAAAACCACCCGGCCAGTGGAGAAGATTCTGCAGGAGTGTTTTGAAGCCGGACTGATGATAAATGTGCAGGTTTGGTATGAAAACATGAACGCGCACACTTTAAATATCAACATCTGACAAACAACACGTCGGAATTTACGGAGACGTCGTGTGAAACTGGCGAAAATATTGGAATATGTATAACTTCTAGTTTTATTTGGGAAACAAAAACAAGCTTCGACATGATGAGGTTTTAAATATGCATCCATGCACATTTGAAGCATCGATATATGGATATATGTCGGAGCTGGCTGCAGGGTTAAAGTGTCCACCAGGCGAGACGGAGGAGAAATAACATCCAGTGAATCCACTTTCTGTCGGGGGGGAAACTCGGCGTCCTGACGCGATCGAATTAATACCGGCAGGCAAACATGTTTTCACGCAGCTGAAGGAGTAAATTCAGTAAAAAGTCGCCGTTATTATGATACGAGCCCAAATATGAGCTTCGATTTCAGGTACCGTCATATTAGAATATGTCGCCAGTGTCGTTTTTTTTCCCTTGCTTTTAAATTCTCGTTACGGTAAAGCGACGTTATTTTACGATTTCTGACGACACTCGTCTTCACTCGCTCGGTCATTACGTCCGCGTCGCTGATGATCGCTGAGCGGTTTTGGACGAGCTGCACCTTTAATGTTTGCTCACGTGCTATATCCATCCCCGGCTAATTTGCCGCAATATTCAAAATCGAGATGTAAAAGAGCGACGAAGTGATTTTGTCGCTCAGTTCGAGCGTTTACGAAGCGCTCAGAGGAGATTTTAAAGAATACCACATTGCTCACAGCAGCTTTAAAATTATGTTATTTGAGTTAGCGCCCAGTTTCAGCAGATATTTATTGTATTTATTTATGTCGTTTCCCCTGAATTTTGGATTTTGTGAGCATCAGGTTGGCCGGTCGCTCCTCCTTTTCTGTTTCAGCGTTTTTCCTCGACATATTCTCAGCGGCGAAGCAGCTCCTGTATGTTTTGGCGTCTCCACCTCCCTCGGCGAACCTGACGGAGACGAACGCAAAAACGCCGCTGTTCATCCCTCCGTCTTTTTAATCGCGTGTCTATCCAGCAGCTTTGTCGTTTTTTGTATTTTTTTTTGGTTGCATGTGTAATAAAAAACTGCTTTCCTCCCTCGCCCCCTCTGAGCTTCTACATTTCCAAGCTCTTAGTTTCAGTTTCTGCCTCGCCTTCTCTGGCGCCGACAACTTTGTTCCATTTCTCATTCTCTGGCATAATTACGGCTTTATAGCGTTCTCCAGCGCTCGGGCATGCTGCAGATATTTCTCCCCCCCCCACCACCACCTCTCTTCCTCCTCTTCTTCTTCTTCTTCTCTCTCTTTTTTTGTCTTTTTTTTTTTGGTCGGTCTCTCATTAATAATTCACAGAGAGAGAATGGGAAATTTTAGTGCAATTTGCAGCTGCTGAATCCCAGTTATTGTTTTGCGGGGTGTTGCACAGAGAGAGAGAGAGAGCAAACCTCGGACGGAGGCTTTGTAGTCCTGGACGTCTCTGACGGGCCACATCACATCGTCGAGGAGGGGTGGTGGTGGTGGTGGATGAGATGTGTGTCTTTGGTCAAACCCACTGTCCTCATGTGTCGCTCCGGAGCGCCGACACTCTGTTTTCCTTAATGCCGTTAGATGCCGTTTGTTCATATTTGTGCCTCATAACTATCTATGTTTTATTCCGTTTGTTTTGCGATCGAGCAGGCAGCCGCTGAATTATTCAGAGCGGGCCGAGCGGAAAAAGACGACAAAGGCGACAAGGAAACTTTCGGCCTCTTTTCTTTTCCGAATTAGAAGACCGGGGCTCCGTTGTTTTTCTAGGTCATCCCGAGGGGCCGACGTTAGCGGACCAGATACTGACGGTCTCTCAACCGTCGACGCAAGAAAAGTCACACGATTTAACCGAAACTGAAGATGTTCCTCTCAGGAGAAGAGAGCTGAAGCACTTTAACTGGACCTGAAGTTGACTGGAAGCAGAGTGCTGCTTTTAAAAAGACAAAGATGAAAAATTAGACGTCTGTTCGGGCCGAAACCACTGAGCAACACATCCAGACGTTCAGTGAGGAGCCAGAATCAAAGTCCACGTTACATCATGACAGGGTTCAAAATGATTTTTTTTTAGCTTCGGTTACAAACGTCTGACAAAACAGGATCAGGGCCGCTGGACATTTTTTTCTCAGAATTCTGAATTTAAACTCGAAATTATGACTTAGAGACAGAAAAAAAAGAAGAAAATTGCATAATTCTGGAAAGATTTGACTTCTAAAGAAAAAAATAGTTCTGAGAAAAGTCAGAATTCTGAAATAATAATGACATTTTGAGAATTTTTGGGGGAATTTAGAGAAAAATAATAATTCTGCAAATGGTCAGAATTCTGATAAAAATGTCAGGAGTCAAATATAATGTTTTTTTTTTTACTGTTGCTCCAGTTTTCTTCCTTGACGTCTTTATTCTGGCTCTTCAGTGGACGTCTTGAAGCTGACGTCTTTTGCAGTTGCGTAAAAAGTACGACCCGATCCTCAAACATCCTGGAAAAACAAGATGGAGTGAGTTGAAAAGGTTAAAGTTGTAAAATTGAAACGAGCAGTTTTCAGAGTCGGAGCAGAAGGAAATCCATAAAACCAAAAAAAAAATAAAATCCAGAAATTTGATGGTTTCAGTCGCTCAAATATTACAAACTGCTGTTTTTTTTTTTTAACATCTCTTTTTGGACTGATGGTGAACAAAAACAATTTTCTTGCCGTTTGAACACATTACAGCGGATTGTTGGAATTTCAATTAACGGAGAATGAAAGTAATCACTGTAAGACAGTCTTGGAGCAGAAGTTTGCATCGCTCGACTGTCGTGAACGCGCTGCACAGATTTCCTCCTGAAGATTTCAAGAGAAAAACTGAATTCAAGTTTTCAAACAATTAGTAAGAAATAATGCTGCACAATACATCCAAATATATCCGACATGATATGTGATCACGTACAATATCCAATTCGCCGAGGCCACAATTTAAATATGTCACATTATCGTCATAATAATCGTGAGCTGCTGTGTTTTACTGCAGAACATTCTTCTTATATTTTTCTGTAAAGTCCAAAAAAACAGGAGGAAGTTCAACCGGCGACGATGTTTTCAGATTCAGATTTTACATTTAATTCACACAGAACGCATCAGACTGATTTTAATTCCTCTCTCTGCGCTCTTTGCCAGCAGACTCTGGTTATTTACATGAGTGTGTGAATGCACCGACCACCGACAGAAGAGTCCAGGGGCATCAGGGCTCAGAGGAAAATAAGAAGATGAGAAATCAAAACCTCTCTTTTTTTCCTTTTTTCCCCTCCCGTTTTTTTGCCCGGCCTGACCTATTTTGCGCAGAGTATCTCATAACCGGAGAGTTTAGGGCTGTTTAATGCTAGGTGACACAGCAGTGTCCTGCAGTCTTTTCTTTCTTAATCCCTGGCATCTTCGGTAAAAGATCTCTCCGAAGAAACAGCGCTCGTTTCTGGCATCCAGCCGCCGGAGGGAAGGGGAGATTGTCAGGGCGCATTTCTTCTCTGCTCGCCAGCCATTCCTCAGGAGGGTTGTGTGTTTGTGTGTGTTTGTGTGTGTGGATAAACCCCCCCCCTCCTTCTTTTTGGGTGAGTTAGGTAAACTGAAGGGAGGGAGGGGGGAGAGGAGGGAGAGGTGGCAGCTCCCCCCCCCTCCCCTCAGAGAGCGATTCCACCTTAAGCTCTTTTTTGGGGAAATTACAGGAATGTTTCTCTTGTATTGCTCTTGTCACCTTGCCTCCAACATGGCCGCAAACAAGCTGAAGTGAAACTCAGTGATGCGTTTGCTGCCGGAGCGGTGGAGGAAGGAGGAAGACGAGGAGGAGGAGGAGGAGGAGGATGCCCGGCGGGCTGGTGTTTCGTGTCATCCTCTGATAGCGGGTTTTGTTTGGCCGGAGGAGGTTTGTGCAGGGGGATGTTGAACGCGAGGCTGACTGTGTGTCCAGTAATCTCACTGACCTCGCTGTCCAGCCGGCGAGGAGGAAACAGCGAGAGGCCGAGTCTCTGCTGGTCACTTAGAGGAGCTGAGGTGGACTCTAATCCAAGATTTTACCCTCCAAACTCTGTGCCTGGCGACAAATAGTCACAGAGGCTGTTAAAACACACTGACATCGCCACCAGGACACACAGGCTGACATGTTGTTAATATATCCCAAAGTGATGTGTTCAAATGCTCTTTAAAAAACAGGATATTTGGCTTCAAAGTGCTCTGATTCAATCCAAAAGTACTTATAGTATAGTTACATTAAGGTGCTTGCTTAATCAAGATGATTATCAACATTAAAATGACTATGAGTGTTAATAATAGCATAATAAACACATCTTTTGTTTGAATTTAGGACATTTCTACTTAAATATGTATATATATATTTACATAAATGTATTAGTGTAGTTAATATATTCACAAGGGACATTTTATTGACCGCTTGTTGATGAGTTTTCTCATTATTTTTTAGAACAGCATCACAAACTTTACTTAACTAAGCTGTCTTATTGCTTTATTATGTTTGATTTAGTTCATTATGCATTAATTAGCAGTTAACGAACTGTAACCAAGTACATTTACTCAATTACTCCACTTAAGTACAATTTTAAGGTATCTTCACTTTGAATGTTTCCATTTTCTGCTACTTTATACTTCCAAATATCATACTTTACTAGCTGCCTTGCAGATTACATGCTTAAAATTACTTATTTTTATTTGAAACACTGATTCCAATATTTGGACACGATTGGTTGACCTCCAACATACAGTTTACAATATACATATGTACATAAATGTATCATTTTCTTGTACTTCTGCGTTTGATACCTAATTATGAGCTTCAGTTTCCCCAGTAAACACACCGACCTGTTCAGTGGTCGATGTGTTTACAGGGGAAACTAACACTCATAAACCACTGAATCAGAACAAAAAGACAAATAAACATTACCAGAGCTGCACTATGAGTCGAGTGGAGAGAAAGCAACCAATCAGAGGGGAGGAGGACGGGTCTAGCAAGAGAACCAGTGGGACCCAAAATAACACCTCCGCCAGGCTTACAGTCAGTTTATTCCTCTTTTATGGAGCTTAACTTTAGTGCATCATAACATGAAGGCACCTCTTTGCTAGTGAAGTCAATAAAGCTAATCAAAGCATCACGTCCTGTTTACAAACCGCAAATTATAATAACATTTAACTGCATTATCAAATCATTACGTCGTTGGTTCATCGTGTGTGAGCTCATAACTGATGTTAGATGCGATCATTTGGTGCGTTAGACGACCTTTAAATCCGTCACAGCGGCAGCTTTTTAACATTTTTGACCCATTGCCTAAAATATATTACAGCATTAGTGTTTACGGCGGACTTCCAGCTTGCTTTCATCGCGCGGACGCCCAAAGTTAAATGCGAAGGAATCCAAATAAAAAGCTTTGTGGCTGCGTACGCCGAGGTGGAGTGGAAAACGGCGGGGTAACTCGGCTTTCTGCAACAGCAGATAAGGACGAGGTCGACCCCCCATACGTCCCATCTACGAGGCAACTGGGGGCGTCCAGGAAACCCCAGTTTTCCCCAATCAAAAGTTCCATTAACCTGGAGCACCGGGAGCTAATTGAGAGCGGGAGAGGGTGAGATGTATCACCGTGTCATTTCAGCCGCCTGGCTCGCCGCGGCGCCGGCGTCAGCAGACGTCATACGGTGACACGCCTGACATATTTGTAATTATCTGGGATAATAAGAGGCGGAATACGGCAACAAAACAGCCGAACTGAGCGAGGCTGAGTGGACTTCTCCGGAAAAAGACAATGAGCAGGAAGATTTCTCCAACCTTTGATAACCCAGATCATGTTTTAAGCATTAGGAGACGCATAAGTAGAGAGAGAGAGAAAAAAAAAAAAAATCCACAAATCTGCATTACTGTTTTGAAGATTTATGAATCTCAACTTCACACATGCTCTTTGGCGGTGGGAGATCACGAGTTCATTATGTTTTTGCACCGTTTTCTGATGCTTGTGTCTCTCTTATCTCCTCGAGAGGGTGAAAGATATTCTAATCTGTCGCCCCAATAGCCTTAAGCCGTGGTGCGGCGAGTGGGCCAACTTTTGTTCCACATAATCCCTCCACCCCAGCGAGGGGAGGTCATGTTTGTCAAAATGTGGCGAAGTGAACATTTTCTTCCCCCCCTCCCGCTCCTCCTCCTTCTTCCCTGGCTTAATTTGGAATTAAAAATGCATGCGATTTTGAACTTTAGATCTCTGGAGAGAGCCGTAAACAAGTATGAAATTAAGTGTCTTTTGAAATGCTGCGGCGGGGACGTGGATCGAATCGAGACGCTCACATTATTCGGCCTTCGGCGGGCTTCAGAAGGGTGGGCGGGTGACCGGAGTGGCCTCTCGAGTCAAACCGCTCACAGTTGGTCCGTGTTGACTGAAACAAAGAGAGGCTGCAGGAACACCTCCGTGGAAACTGCAGATTTTAACGCGGACCGGAGGGACTGGATGTTGAATGTGATCAGATCTGAAACCGAAGTGAAAGCTGGCCTCAGGTTAGGCAGTTTAGGCGTGAGATATTCCAATTCATGCACTGCAAAAAACGCCTCTAAACAACGTGTTTTCGCCTGTTATTGAGCCTTAAAGCGACGAAGCCGCAGAGGCAGGAAGGTGTCCGCCGTACGATCGAACTCCGATATTAACTTTCGTTTCCCGGCGAGCACCAAACTGGATTTCTAAGTTGATTTCGAGCTGAAAACTTGGTGATAAACTGTCTGTTCAACCAGCTACGGGGCGGTCAAAGCATCAAGGTGTCACAAAATGCTAATCTTTGATAATTGGTTCATTTGTTGGTTGGCTTTTGTTGGTTGAGATTCACATGACATGACCAGACTTGGATACTGGGTGCGTTCCTGATTGCAGATGTCGCTGATTGTCGCACTGACGCCTTGCGACCACGTCCAGTCGTGACCCCTCGTCCGTGATTTGAGAATTTAGAGGTCTGAAGCAGTAAAACTCCAAGCTATAGAAATATAAAGCAACATAAACGTGCAGGTTTGTACTATAGAGGTAGAGAACCGTCAGCTGTGCGGTCAGCTCAGGAAAAAGAAAAAAAAGAGCCTTTCTGAGGAGTTGATTGTCTTGTAGTTGCCACACGAAAAGGTCGCCGGGCGCCGCCATTTTCTCTGAGCGGCCACGGACGCTGAAATGTACGTAACGCAAATGTTGACTTCCTGCTTTTGTGGGAGCAAATCCATAAAACACATCTTATCGCCTCCCTCTGCTCCCCTTCTCTCCTTCATTCCATACAGCGAAGCCACCATTTTCCAAGCCCACGCTTCCCGCTCTTTCTCCTCTCCGTCTGCGGCGGTGTCCCAATATTTACACCTTTTTATGAGCTCCGCTGCTCCTCGCTCATTAACAGCAGCAACATTTGTCCTTCTTTAATGGCGGGTCGCGGCGAGGTCGCGCAGCACCTTAAGTAAAAAAAGACGACGCGTCCTGTTCTCCCCCTCAGGCCGCCGAGATCGACTTGTTAAGCAAATCTGCATCGTAATAGGCGATTAGTATTCGTTTCTCTGCCCTGCTCCTACACACCGGCTCCTACGCGTGACTTCGTCGACGACTAAGAACAAGAAGAGACGAACCTCAACATACGGAGGTTCCTCCAGGAATCCTCAGTGGTGATTTGGAGGCGTTGAGTGGCTCTTAACGCTGAATCAACTGGACCTTTAACAGCGTACAGCCGCGGCTCTCCAGCACATCGGATTACATTTCACCTCAGGTATTCAGGCTGAAGCGCTCGTCCAGAGCCACTTCAAACTGCTGGAACAGTGAAACACGCTCGCATTTCTGGAATGTAAACTCTTAAAAACGCAAAGTAATGAGGCCCGCAGGGGTCAGAGGTCACGCTGCTGCGCGAGGCCGCAGAACCAGCGGTGGAAACACAGATTTTTAAACATCCGCGCGTCGGATTTTCTGGAAACGACGACAGTCGAGCGAGCGTCACGTACGTACAGGATCCCTCGTTTCTCTTCTCGAGTTAACTGCACAGATGTATTGGATTATGGGTGCATTCATAAAGACTGTCAGAGATGATTAGAGAAGATTGTTCTGAATGAACTGTGAGGACTAGTCAGAAAAATAAACTAGGAAAGCAAATTTAAAAGGCTGACGTGAAGATGTGAGGGGACGAAATGAAAAATTTAATTAAATCAAAATATAACGACGGAAACATCAAATGTGTGACTGAAAATTGGGAAAAGCTTAAAAAAAGGAAATAAATGTTTAGTTTTCTGCTGTTTATTAAATCATTAGATCTCATCAATCTGTGTGATCTTACACAACTTCAGTCAGAGATGTTCATATTGAATTTATCACTTCATACAGAAGCAGCTTCAGTTTTTTTTTTTTAACCTTTACTGATCAAAATATCTCCCAGAAAGTGAACAATGAGACAATAAGAATCACACTCAGACATTATGAACATTTACCTTCCACTCTGTGATCCAGAACAACATCAACTGATGCAAACAGCAGCAGATTAATCTTTTAATTCCCGCAGAATCAGAGTAACCGACGTGAAGCGAGTCCCAACGCTTGTTATCTCGACGCCGCTCCGTGAAAAGATCAGCTGACTGACCTCCTCGACACTTGGGTGATCTTCCTCCAAACAACTAAACTTTTATAACCCCTGCAGCGGGAGGCCGCGAGGCGGAGCGAGCCGCCGCTGTCATCTACTATTGGAGCAGCAGACAGCTTGACCGGGGGGACGACGACCCCCGGATGACGGATGGCGCGCGGCCGGAAACGAGCGCCTTTATCAGGCCGCATTATCCTGCAGCGGCCGATCCAGACAGGCCAGATTTTTATCGAACTGTATTGGATTTAGTAATTTCCTTTTCCAAGACGAATGGATTGAGATACTGAAGGAGGAGGAGGAGGAGGGTCGCTTATTGTCTGCGACCCCGGGGTGATTATTACTTATGATCCATTTAGTATTTGGGGCTTGTTGCCGACACGTGCGGGTTATTACTCTCAGTCCAAAACCTCTGAGGCTGCACGGAGGAGTCAACACGGTGATGCTTCAAAACAACGAGAGCTGAACGAGTTTAACGGGACGAATGAGATTACCAGATGGGATTACACGCCTGTACAGCCTCAGTGCGATCCAGGACATTTTTGCAAACTACGAAAACTATTTTTTTTAGGCCAAGAAACGATCTTGTTTTGGTTTAAAATGCTCAGTTTCGTACGCTGAAGTGGTCTCGAGCAGCGGCCACGCAAGAACCGTCTCCTCCAACTGAACGTAACACAACCTCGGCATCGAGAAATTACACGAGACGTCATGAAAACCTGCTGCTGCTCCCTCCATTCACCTGACTCTCTCACTCAGACCAACCAACCAGATTCTGCCTCCAACACCGTCGGTCAATCGCGTCTCTGCTGTCATTTCAGGCATTCGCGCGACCCTCCTCCTCCATCACCACCACCACCAGTGTGTACACTCCATCAGGGGGTTCCTTTTCTTCTTTCTGCACACACGGTGGCAACCCTTCCCCCCGATTGAACTCACCTGACATAAAAAGTTACGTAACCGAATGAGCAGTTATTTATGATCTTTTCCTAAACCCAACCGAAACCGTTTCACAACTTTAAACAGTCCGAAAGTCACAACGTGTGAGGGGCTCAGTGAAGCGTCACCGTTTGAAGCTCAAGGCCACCGAGGGAACATGTTGAATTGACATATGTGACAGCAGACAGGGCGGCTTTAAGGTCACCGCTTCGTAGCTCCGGTTAAATATGAAACACTACAAGCTTTAACTGGGACTCCTTCTGCACGACAGCAAACTCAATGCTTAATGAGACGCAGGGCCGGGCCGCGGCCGCTTCGTCTGGGAGGACCCGCCTTCCAGGACTTCACGTTCAAGGATGTTCGACCTGAATAAACACCCTGATGGAGGATTTGTGTGCATTTGTTCCACACAGCCGCCAGAGCCTCGCGCACTCGCGCCGCCATTAGGCCGCTTTGGATTAAACCAGCCGGCATATGTTGTGTTCTCCCACCTCCTCCCCTGCGCTCGCTCGCCGTGTGAACATGTGTGCACGGATCCCACGGCTGCGAACACACAGGCGGGGGGGGAAGCACCTTGCGCCGATGAAAGCTGTGTCAGGTAATTTCACACTCTCACACGCGTGCAGTCATGTCGGCCTCCCCCGAGCTAACTCATTACCTGTCTCGGCCGCCGAGCAGCGCGCGAGGATGCACCTTCTGGAGACCCTGGCGTTAAACAAGCCGCGCAGGTTTGGGTTGTCGGCCGGGGGGAGGGCAGGGGGAGGATTTGTCGTACTAAACGTGGCGGTGAAAGGCGACAGTAATGCGGAGTGCCGGCTGAAACGGTTCATCCGTACCCTGAGGGGCTTTTGAGGGGTGGAAAAGCGGAAAAAAATGCGGCGTGACAGACCTGCGGATCCTCAAACGGAGGCTAACCCGCGCCGGCAGCTCCACTCACCTTGTAGCGACGACGCCAACGAAGCCAGCAAGAGCGAGGTGAAGGGGTCGGGGGTTCACCTTCTGCAGCGGCAGCAGCAGCAGCAGAGAGGGGAGGATGGAGGCCCCGGCCCCCGCCAGCTGTTTTTCTCCCTCTTGCTCCGCTCTGTGACAAACGCCTCCCTCCCCTCCAACACCATCGCCACCCC
>OMLP01044978.1:12835-24949 GCA_900302685.1 Spondyliosoma cantharus | reverse complement strand
ACGCATGCAGCTGGTGGGGGATTAGGGTGGAGGAAGCAGAGTGAACACACAGGGCTTCAGAGTCACAACAACGGAGCCGGACTTGACCTTTGACCCGCACGGCCATTCATCTGTTGATAGCATCAGTCAGTTCCATCAGACAGGTCCAGAGTGGGTACAGGCCATTTACTCCGGAACGACAGACTCTTTACAGGGAATAAAAAAACCCTATCTTTGACAATACACACTCCCCTCGATAACCGATTTAACTTAAGATAGTGATGACTGCAGAGTATAAGGCTATATGATAATTAATGGCTTCCATTAGAGGGAAAGCCCTTCCTCTGCACTTTTCCTGCTGGATGGAGTGCTGAAGTAGCTTAGCTCTGAGTTTCTGTCCTACCTGGGGCTATAGACAAGTGGTATCCTGCATGTTAAATAAAGTCTCTCCCCCCTCGGAGCCCCTCCTCTGTGGTTCCCATTCCTCAAGTTAAATCAAGTCTTTCCCCTTCTCTTCACATCTCTGCCTCCTCCTCTGTCTCCACCCAGGCATTGTTAATGGGATCATATCTTATATTATAATATCCCAGTCATCTACATCATATTACATTTCCTCCCAGTTTGTTGAGTGCGCTGATAGAAAGGGAGCAGTGGATATTTCCTCTGACGAAGCCTAAATAATTAATACTGCCTGTGTATGCTGTATGTTATGAGTGTATGTCTCTATCTCTGTAGCGACACACTTAAGTGTGCATGTGTGTGTCGGCGTACTGTTGTTGTGGGGTGTTAATTTTATCTCCCATCGGGCCGCTGGCCGTGTCGTAGATTAAGTAGTGTCATTTACCAAAGGTTACAGCTGCAGTCATGGATACCAGCAGATGATAAGTCATACCAATGAGCCTTAGCCGAGGTAACTGCGCTTCATATTCATCGCTTCTCGCCGTTTCTCCGTCTCCCTCTCTGACGTCCTTCCATTTTATCCGTCTGCATTTTTTATTTTTTTTTTAAACCTCTTTGTTTTTCAGCCTCTCCCCCTTTTCTCTTTTCGGCTCTCTGAAATCCTGCTAATTCCCACATCCTTCTCTTGATACCGAAGAGCTAACCAGCATGTAGCTGTCGGGAGGTTATAACACAGCCTGCCATTTTCAGTGGATCACGGTATCCTCGCCGCTATATCATACCCTACGCTATGGAGATATGGAAATGAGACAGCCGCTCTCAACAGGAGCTCTCAAAACAATTGTCTATACTTCACAGGCAGGGATGCTGCTGGGCCAGTGGCCAGTGCCCTGGGTGTTCTCATTTCTCTAAGAGGTAAATGTTGCTGACTTGCCGCTTTCTCACAACAGCAGCCGTGCCCTTGTTACAAACAGAGCTGAGAGGAAGCCTTTTTTTTTTTTTTTTGCTATAGCTTGTCCTTGTGTTTGCAGCCAAATGGCAGAAACAACAGGTAGTGTGTGACAGCGAGGTTAGCAGGGGTTTAGAATTGGCTTCGCGGGACAGCAAAGCAGAGGGAATGGATGAGAGCTGAATGGAGGGCTGTGGATGTGGGGAGGAATTACGTGGCTTCGAAAAAAGGCGTGTGAATTTCTGGCAGGTTTAGAAAATTAATTACATAAAAACACCCGCCAGACTTGTTTTCCACATGGCGAGATATGGATCTTTAACCGAAAGGGGAGCCAGTTGTTATAAATATATTAACTTTGTCAAGCAAGCAGCATTTGATTTACAGTCCTCAGTTCAAGAAGTGCCATAACTTCCACCAAGCATGCGACATATTTGGCAAAGAATATCAGTCACTATGGATTAATATATTAAACGCACCACGAGGAACTTTTTAAGATATGTTAGAATTCTGCGTTTAAATGTCTCAGAATGACTGTTTCCAACAAACCCAGAGAAATCCAGGTTCACTCAAAGTAACGCTGTGTTTCATTTGGTTGTCTGTCGCAACAACTTCTGGGAGAGAGTCAGAACGAGAGGAAGGAAATCGGCGAATGAAACTCAATGTAATGTGAATATTACTAAAACATTACCCTGCCAACCAGCGGTGGATGCTTAATGCCGTGTTCTCCACCATCAAAGCGAGTTTGAAGAACGTTTGACCGCAGGATCATTTTTTTTTTATTTATGCAAGTGTTTATTCACCCCAAAACAGCCAGATTACTTTATATGGTGTGTGTCTGTGTTTGGATCCAGGTCCACCTCTGTGGTTCTCTCTCTTCCTTCCCCCCTTCTATGTAACGATACATGTTCACAGAGTTAATCAGTGTTAAAGACCATAAACATCCGACGATGGTGTTCACCTCCGTGGATCGCTGCTGCAGTCAGGTTGATAAACAGGAGTGAAGATAAAAATTAAAAAGAAATCTCTTAGATCTTCTCCTGTCGGTAAACAGCTCCAGATCAGAGCAGAACCCGATGTGACGCCTGGTGCTTGTGCCGACCCGAAGTTTACTTTGTTTCACACATTACCTCATCGCCATCCATACTTCTGTCTTTCATTCCTAACCAAAATAAATTCACGAACTAGTCCAGATCAAGATCCGTATCACATGATGAGCGGCGCTCTCACTGATTGTAGCCGCAGGAGCCGCCAGAATCAACAAAACATTTGAAATACCTGGAACTTCTAAAGCGACTGCGCTCGCCGCTTTCTTGTTTCCGCACATGTAACGTTTTCTGAGTCAAATACAACTCCACCTCGCGAACCCCACATTGCTAATGTTTTCTAATTCCAGACTTGGAAAGCTATATTCAAAGACTTCATGTGAGCTCCTGCCAGCTTTATTACTGCAGGCTCTTTGATCTCGGTGCCAGAGTTTTGAAAAGCCAAAACACAATTTTAATCTGTTGTGGTGTATCAGTATAAAGGAACAAACATGGCCTCCTCAGCTGAACTCTCGCCTGTATCCCGGCAGGACCTGTTGTGTCCTTATCAGTGAATGTGTCACATATGATGCATAATGCTCAGCCCATATGACCGTGTAGTCAGCGCTGATTCTGTAATAAGCAGTTTGTGTGTATCTGTTTTTTGTATGTTTGCCCGCCGGTCTGAGCCTGTGTGTACACGCAGGGCCGTGACTGATGCGCGGCCGATCCCAAGACGCGGGGAAGATGTATGTGGGTGAAAAGTGAACTCGGTAACGAGCGCTGTGAGTATGTGTACGAGAAAGACTCCGTGCTTGCGAGTCAGTCTCTCGCCTAAGGGGGTCTGTGCTGTGGTTTCCAAGCTTTTGAACGCAGGGAGTGATTAGGCAGGAGAGGCAGACGGAGCCGTGTGTCGGTAGCATGACTAGCCGCGTGTGAGTATAGGATGAATGCTCTGCGGTGGCTGGAGTTCCCCCTAGATCAAGCGCGCACTGTTTTCAGATGACTGTTTTTAGCAACAGCTGTCAGCCGCTGCTACAGACATTAAAGACTTTAGGTAGCAAGCGAAAAGGGCAAGATCTAAAGACTCCAAACAAAAAAAGCAGTACAAAGTCATTCCAGCCATTCTGTTTAGCATCAACGCTTTATTATGAGGGCAGAGCTGATATTGCTGCCTGAGCATGCCGCCGCTTTAGGCTGCAACACACTGACACACCTGGCTGAGTCAGCTGAGTCAGGGCACGCGTGGCTGCAGACATGTGGGTGTGTTCGTCTTTATTTACCGGAGTTTTGGTTAAACATGGGTTTTCTGGTTTTTTTTTCGTCCTCTCCGTCGACCTTTGTTACCCGTCACATACTGGACAAAAACCCACTAACACCCACTAACATATGGGTTCTGTCTTCAGTGGAAAAGGGAATGAATCATCGCTCATTCCCAGGTCAGATGACTCTGCAGGCGTCACGGTTCATTATCGATCCCATTCTGTTTGGTAATGACTCTTCTGGTGCAATGCTGTGACGTGAACTGAAGCTCCGGACGTCAGTGTAAAAAGATTTCCAGATTTCAATTATTATATATTAATAATTTGATAAATAATAATATATATTTTTGACGTGTTTATATACCCTATTTATATATTTGATATGCTTTTTTGTTAACATTTATTTATACCAAATTCTTAAACTTTTATGTACTTAATATTTTTCTATACTACATTTTAGATACCTTATTTTAAACTCCTTAAAAACCTTATTTTTTAAATATATTTTATAGACCTTATTTTATGCTTGTATAGTGTTGATTTGCTCTTTTATAATGTTTCTTTTCTGAATATCACGGAGTGCTGTTTGAGTAAATAAAGTTTCTTGATTCTTGAATCTGCCTCCGACTGAAGTAAGAGATGTAAAAAAAGTAACCACGGCAACATTGTCAACAGAAAGAAGCGTACAGCACAGAGAGGCAGACTCGTGCACTGGCAACGCGAAAGGAGTCACTCGCCCATTTTTTGGCCGGTTACCAGTGTTTTAAAAACAACCGGCTTGTACGTGATCATTTTGGTGAAGCAATTGTGTTTCTTTATTTTTCTCTCCGCCTCTACGTTGTTGTTGTGTTTCTCCTCCTCCTCCTCCTCAGGTTGTAATGTGCTTCTGAGGGCTCTGTAGGAGGAGCTCAGCCTCCCGTCGCCTCTGTTTGTGTCCTAACAGCTCCGTCCTGCCCGACACAACTTGCTGGCCACAGGCAGCTGAGGCAGCGCAGCACTAATTGTGCAGGTCAGCGAGGTTACGCAGCCTCTCTGAGTCCTTCGTCTCTTTCTGCCTCTGCCTCCTTGGCTCTGATGTGGTTCGCTCTCTGCTCTCCACTCGGTTACTATATAATAACGCATGACATCACGGCTTACATTGCCATGACAAATAAATGGTGCACTCTGATGTTTGATTCTGGAAACTTTAAATGCATCACCGCTGCGGAAGTTTACTTTGTTGTTCGCCAGAGAGGTTAATCATGTCGGCAAATCCTTGAAAGCTTCCACCCTTTTTTCAGCGCAACCTCCGCTCATCTAAAATCATTTAGAGCTTGTTTTGTTTCCTCTCTTTTTTCCCCTCCGTGTGTGATGTAGGAAATGTAGGAGATGTTTGTCTTTTCAGGCGGGTTCCGTTGTCTTTTGTGTGTCTTGTCTGAAACAGCATGTCAGCCAGGCGGGGCGGCTCTGGGAGGATGTGTGTGTGAGAAAAAGAGAGTGTGTGTGCTGAATGAAATGTAAAAAGCAGTACGCCTGCCTGCACACACACACAACAGCCTTTGGCCTAATGGGAGCTGACACTCTGACAGGCTCTCTGAGCTCTTTATCTGGGCCTCTCGCCTTCAGAATTTGTGCGCGTGCGTGCATGTTTGTGCCTCTGCGTTTGTGCGTTACGTGTTTCTGGAACGCTTGTGTGTGTGCACGCATGTGCGTGTGTGACCCCAGCGGTGGTAGTCGCCAGGCCCCTAGAGAGTTCTTTAACCCCCTAACAGAGTCAGACTCATTTACATTGAAATGGGAGAGTGGCAGGGCCTCTTTATGGACTGTTTGCTTTCGCTCTATAGAAAAGCCTCAACTCCACCTCTCCTCTGTCACACACAAGTGCATGCACGCGCACACGCACGCACATATACACACGTGCAGCGTCACACCAGATACATGGGAATTTACTCTGCTGCAGGTCACACAGTTGGTTTTCCAAACTGTTGGACTGTTATGCCCTCTTTAAGCATCTGAATTGTGTGTGTGTGTGTGTGTGTGTGTGTGCGTGTGTGTGTGTGTGTGTGTGTGTGTGTGTGCGTGTGTGTAGCTGAATGAGTTATGAGGGGTCAGAAAGGGTTGCTGGAGCGGGTCTGTGTGGTTGTTAGCTGAGTGTTTTTCCACCTCGCACTACAGCTACCTTCCTAATGACTGCTGGCCAGAGCAGATCTGGAGTCCCACCGGTTCCCATCGACGAACTGGTCCCACAATCCAGATAAACGCTGCCCGAGGCACGAGATCCCAGATCAGAACTCCTTCCTCAAAGAACTTCCTCGTCCTCTGGAGAGGTGGCTCCTTATCTGACCCCAGATCGGCGTCTGTGCCGGCTCACGGCAGACAGGAGTTCCTAAAGTTTATGGTGGCTGCCAGAGAGAGCGCAGGTCTACTTATGGCAAGCAGGAAGTGAGTGGGAAGGAACCCTTTGATGATCCATACAATTATATTTCTTTCAGGAAAAGCACTGTGGCTGAGGAGGGGAACGTCTCTCCTCCTCTCAACTCTCAACTCTATTTCACTGCCTCTTTCATACAGCAAAGACTTCTGCCCTCTTTGCAGACTTAATGTAGTGTTTTTCCCTCTATCCGCCTTCTTATCTTCCTGTAAGGGCTTTCTATAAAAAAGGAGAGCAGAGTGCGCTGTTTGAAGTCAAGTGGCTGGGTAAAGAGCAAATAGAGTCGATGTTTTCCACCTGTCTTGCTCCCTCTTCTCTAATTTCTTCCTGATAAATGCTCACTTGTAGCAGCTATCCCCTTTCTGTGGCTGCGGCCCCCGCCTCCTCAGTGGGGATGAATGTTTCTGTTAAAGATCACAGAGGAATGCACAGCGGAATCTATATTCAGCCACTTTCTGTATGCATTTTGCATGCGCATGGACACGTAAGTAGCATGCTGTGTCCATAATGTTCAGGGTGCTATGGACTGGTAAACATACGAGTAAGCTGCCCATCATTTTTTATCAGCCAAGTGTCATTTTTTCGCTCATACAAATTGAGCTCTTCATTAGAATTTATGAGTGTGTTTACACGCGTTAAGGGCCAACACAACAGGTGGTCAATAAATCGCTGGGTTGCTACAGAGCCACTGGATCTCATGGTTTTACAGCTAGCGTATGGTGGGATGAAGCCATGAAATCTGCACCAGGCAAGAGTGAGTTTCTATATCTTTGCCATAATTGATTTATTCCAAAAAATCTTTAACGAGGGCTAAGGTAGAAGTAATTTTGCCGGAAGGAAAAAGTGAATAAGGTTGAAAGATACAGTGCGAGAGACGGGGAAAGCTTACAACTTACCCAGAGGACATTCTTCAGCCTGGAGCTAACACGCCATTTGTATTAGTTTTAATCAGTTTCTAAATGCTCCTATCATGAAAGCATGAATGAAGCAGCGCATGAATGTACAATGCCAGCCGCGCTTGTGTGTCGCCGAGGCCGTGCCCTGCACAGGAATGTCCATGCGTGGTTATAGCATGACTTTTAAAGTATGTTTTTAGGATGCAACAATTAATTTTAGGTACATGTTTTAGCTACACACCACTTCCCTTTCCTGTCCGGGATGAGTCATTGTGTGCGTGAGTGAGTGTGAGTGTGTGTGTGTGTGTGTTTGTGTGTGAGTGGTGAGTTCAGTCACCGCAGTAAGAGCAAGCCACTCTCTGCCTCCCCGTGATGAGATCCAGATGGAAAGTTTCAGTGGATTGCCCACTCTGCTAACCATTATGGTTCCTAAAATCTCCCCAAAATGCTTTTTCTTCTTTCTCCCAAAGTCTCTCGAGCTCCGAGATACTTTTACACAGAAATGGACGCTTTTAGGCTGACTCACTTTTGCAGTTGTATGCACTGTTTTAACTGAAGTGAATAAGTTGAATCTATTACATCAAAGGGTCGTTTCACTTTGCCATCTCAACGCTTACAGTACGCTTCCATTGCGCCTGAATCCTCGGGAGCACACCAAACGTCACCTGCAGAGCCACTCACATCAAGAGAAGAAGAGAACGGCCTCTGGTCCTTTCAAGACTCGCCCCTGGACGTCTCATTTGCACCGCCACAAACCAGATCAAAAGGTTCTCTCTATTTCCACAATCTTCGGTTGAAAAAAAAAAAAAAAACTCATGCCAGGATCTTAGCATGCACACAAACACTTATTCACACAGGGACGCACACACACACACACACACACACACACACACACAGTCACACAGTCATACTGTACATCCATCCAAACAGATTCGAACAGAGAGTTCTGAGCTGTGACAAACAGACCCACCAGGGTCCAAGAGAGAGGCCTTTCAAGTTTGGCCAAGCGGTCTACCACTCATCCCATCCATCAGCTCCCCTCTGGGTATGGGACACAGATCCTGGATCAGTTTACTGTTCACAAAAACACATTCTCAAACCAATACACAACAGTGGCAAGGTAACGGGTATCCTGGACGTCCTTGCTGGGACTTGGTGTTTTGGGCTTTCCTGCTCTGGTGCAGTGATGCCAGTTTAGGAAAACAAACACAGGACGTACATATTTAAGTGTGACTGAGGCCGAGTCCACACCTACCAAAACAATCTTTTTTTCCCTCCGTCTTCCTCGGCACCATTTCAAGAATATTTGCATCCACACTGATCCACTGAAAACGACTCAACACGCTGTAGTTCATATTCCAGGCCTATAGGGGCGCTTGAAATTCACCAAAAACGGAGAAGAAGAGACGGAGCATGAGCATAAAGCTTGTGGCTGTTTACAAACAGACGGTAGAAGAAGAAACCGAACACAAGAAGAAGAAGACGAACATGGCTAGTGCAAGGAAACCAGAACGGTTTGTGTGGAGCGATAATGAGGCCGAACTGCTGCTGCGACTCACACTCGACTACAAGGAGAGGAAGCTGCAAGAAACACCAACACAAGCACGTAGTCCGCCATTGTTGTTGTTGTTGTTGTGAGACATCGCGGGGTGGGGCGAGGGCGTCATTGTTTCAGAAAGTATGCTGATTCGCTGTCCACATGAGAACGGGAGGGCTGCATTTCCAGGAGTCATGTGGTTTCCACTAAAGAGCGTTTTCGTCTGAATGGCCTCTAAGGCGCAACCCCGCTTCCAATTTTCAACATTAACCCTGGTTTTTCGTGTGCCCCCTTCCCTCTCAGAACAGAGTTTCAGAGGGATTGAAATCTCCCCCTATGACCTCCCCTTTAAGACCATAATTACATCATCAGTAGTCGTCCATGGAGACAGAACATGCCGTCTCGAGCTGTGGTGATTTCTGTTGCATTACTGTGGCAGTCCCAGTGTTTTCGCCATTTAACTGAAAGAGATAAATTAGCATGGACGCTCACAATTCACAACTTTAGGCTATCAAACATGTCATCAAATAAAAGCACCACTGCTTCACCACCTGGCCACTAGTGGTGCTTTATGGGCTAACATTAGCGACACATGCTGCTGCCCTGCCAGTCTGCCCTGATATTAGATGAGCGGTACGAAGTGAAGCAACTTTGACAGTTACGTTTTTGCCGTCATATGCCATCACACGGGGCAATGTAGCATTAAAATCCGTCAACATGCGAGACTATCATGCACAAATCTGCAATCACTGCGTTAGCTAGCTAGCTAGTTAGTTACGAAGACATCAGCAAAGTAGTAGCGATTGTTTCATGCTTGTTTTAAACGAAAAGGACCATAATGCATTGAAACGACAGATGCTCCATTTCTAGCAAGGCAGTTCAGGTGCTTATCCAAAGCCAGTTTCTACTCCGGAGCCAGTTCTTTGTGTTTGGACAGCCAGCTCTCACTGGCGATTAGAAACCGGAGCTACTGTAGCATGTTTAGAGTTATCCACAGGAAAATTGACAGACGACTGTCACTATGGACACCAAAATGAAGCAAGACTGGTCCAAAGAACAGTCACGTTCGGATGCCAATGAAGCAAAGCCAGGAGCCAGGAGCCAGGAGCACGGGCTCTGATGCCCATGGAAAAGCAAACAACTCCAGACAGCACCAGCACCTGCCCAGAACCAGCACTTTGTTCGCTTTCGTCAAAAGGGGGTAATAGAGCTCTCATAACCCTCGGCTTGAAGCGTAACCTCTCTATCCCAACAAGGATCGGAACACCGTACCGCTAACCGTAGGGCTAAGTGTTCGGGGCAAGAGGTGCACAGGGATTTGGCCGAAACAAAAGACTAAAACAAGGCGTTTGTGAAGGACTGGCCTTATCTCGTTTGCCTTTATGTATCGATATTTGCATATGTGAGTCAGAGGTTAGATGTCAGAAGTCAGATGGAAACTGGATGGAACTTGTGCGTGCTTATTGAGGGGATTCAGATGAATGTGTAATAATTGGTATTCAGTGGTGTGTATGTGTGTTTATGAGCCAGTGGTATTAGTTGGCCTGCGGGCACAGCTTCATGTTTGCATAAAAGAAAGCTCATGCTGAGAAAATGCCACCAGCTGATGAATTCTTCCCGGTGCAGCAAGGTCAAGCAACATCTACCTCTGCCATTGTCCATTTCTCTGAGGGACAACATTGTAAAATTGAACATGTAAACTTTATTGTTCCAAGGTCAAGGTCAAGGTCAATTTTATTTCTATAGCACATTTAAAAACAACCAAGGTTGACCAAAGTGCTTTACAAGGCACACATGAACAAACCATGAAAAAAAAAACAAAAAAAACAAAACAAAACAAAAACAATATATAAAACAATATATATGCACAAAGTAAAACCTCTGGGGTCGCTTTCTTATCAGCGGGATCACGGACCGCGGCGATCGGTTAAATTTTCGAAGCAAAGTGAATCAGAAAACAGAAAACAGAGCAAGACTTTTATCTGTTGTTCGCAGCCAGACTCACCTGCTTATCTCCAGCTCTGTTTCTCCTCTGCCTGCCTTCTGCTGCTTACTAAAGACTACAAACTTTGCTCAAACCACTTTACAGTGGTGACCTCAAATCTCAGCAGGCATTCAGGCAGGCAGGCATTCAGGCAGGCAGGCAGGCAGGAAGGCAGAGCGCTTGAGTTGAGTTGTTGCGTAAAAAAGTGTCTATTTTTTTTTTGTCAGACTTCACTTGTATTGAATAATTCACTGGCAGACCTATATATAGGGTTGAGACCACTGGGTTCTGTATTTTTAGCTAGCTCCAGGCTTTATGTAAGGTTCTTTATATAATCACAAGGTTTGATGGCACATTCTGCTGTTAGACCTCGTTCACGTTGAGCAGATAGAAGGGTCAGGGGACTCATTATCCATCACTTTAGGCGCACACACACCCACCCATACACACACGGCATGGCACTCTTATCAGTGTAGTGTGTGCCGTCAGATGGAAAACCTAATGAGCACTGTCTTTTGCATGCAGGTGTATAATTATGCGCCTTAAAAACGTCACAAAAACCTTCCATCGCTGCCTTTTATTGCGCGCTATATATACCGATCTACACACCACTGCAATATCACACCTCACGCCTGTCCTGCACTGATGAGAATGAGTCACCAGCCCAGCAGGCGTTAAGCAGCCTGTATTGAGACTGCAAAAGAGTTATTAGTAAACACATTTATCTTCCTTTATCTGCTCCCTGTGAAAAGGAACTTAAGCCTGCATGTACCGGCACCCGGCGGTTTCTTATCTGGGGCTTAAATGGAAGTCGTGGTGACAACCACAATTAGGCAGGACAGCACAGGATGGGAGAGGGTCACACATATAGTAATTACTCTGTCACCGCAGCGAGGCCACTGACACTAAAATACTGGCTCCAGATCAGCGGGCGCACCGCTGAGACAAATATACGCATCATTAGACTGAAATACACCGTTTTAGACATCGCTGTGAGGAAGTGTCAGGTAACGGAAGTCACGTTGTTATTAGCCCAATAAAAATGTGCAACATATTCAGTCGGCGCGTTCTTCTCACAGAGCGGATCGAGTTCCGAATTAAATCACGATTGACTTGAAATTTAATTAAAACGAGCTCCGAACGCCCGACGTCCAAAGCGGAGCAGCGACTGTCTGCTGGTACCTTATCCTCTCGGCTCGCTCATTGTTTGTTTTTCAACGGCGGTGGTGAAAATATTGAAAGTTATCTCAAGAGTGAGTTATTATTGCAGCATGGGTCCAGGCAGGTCCTCGGAGCCAAAACAACAGCGTTGGCCAGAAAGTCCTCTGAAAACAAACCTGAACTCTCTCTGGCACAGGGACGTTTATTTATCCCGCAGATTGAGGCTCTATTGCTCCGGGGCTGCCTGAAACAGCCCTGCTCCATATTTCATATATTCACCATTGGATAAACAACGCTGACTCTGACAGTACCACTCGTGCTGAAGTATGTCAGGATGTGTCTGCGTGCGTGCAGGTGTCGGTTCGTGTATTTTACGTGTGTGATAAATGTTAAATCTGTGACAGAGCGGCTCTGCCTGCAGCCGTCCTTGAGAAGCTGCTACTTTGTTCAATGATTGAATTGTTTTGTTTTTTTTCCTCCCCTCCTCTCCCTCCCTCTGCCAGTGTGTATACATC
>OMLP01044978.1:0-12815 GCA_900302685.1 Spondyliosoma cantharus | reverse complement strand
CATCTGCCTCACCCTCTTCCTTGTACTTATCCTTTGCTGTAAAGTTTGATTTCGTCCCCCCTCCTCCTCCTCCTCCTCCTCCTCCATTTCTTTGTCCCAGACGCTCAGACTGTAAATAAGAGGCACACTGTACCTCCACAGACATATTGATCACACACATCAGTCAGATAGCAGAAATAGATTGTGATTTACGGCAACTAAAGGACTGGATGTTGTGAGTTGCCATGTCTGTGTGTGTGTGTGTGTCTGTGTGTGTGTGTGTGTGTGTGTGTGTGTGTTTCTTTGATGTGTGCATGTTTCCCACCGGGCCCAATACGTTCTCGGGGATATTTACACCCGGAGTTGACTGATAACATAATTAAGGTCGTGTAGTGATCTGTGGCGGCGGTGTTCCCACTACACACACCAAACACCGGTCAGTAAATAAAGCCCCGGCCCAGGAGGCGATCCTGTGACACAACATATATTCAGCAGAGCCACACACACACACACCCACGCACAAAGGAAATAAATGAGTAATTCTACAGTCGTGTCACACAGCAGAAATGTAGCTGTTAGCTTGGTGTACTATCGCTGTGCTGAGAGTACATCGCTGCTACTATGTGACAAAGCGGAGCTTGATAAAGACTGTTTACGTAACAGTGTTGATCATTTTTTTTTTTTTAAAGCAGGAGGAGGTGTTTCTCAGGAGGCAGTGGAAGCTAAAGGAGTCACTTTTTCCTGACGGATGATAGACTATGTTTGTGTTATATCACCAGACGCATTTCAGCCGCATTACCGTCGCAGCAGTCGACTTTTCACAGTCTGAATGTGATCAAGCTCTCCATTAAAAGTTCCACCCTGACAAAATGAAAAGTATGTTGTTTTTTTTTACGGAGAAACCGAACGGTTGGATGAATTCAGTGTCCTCAGCAGATTTCAGTTGGAGCGACCCTTCTTTGGAAAATGATCTTGTACAATCGTGTCTGTAGTTGTCAAAGCAGGATCTGGTATTTATGAGTTGTTGTTCACTACAAATCTTGTCAAAACAAGATATGATGTGTTGATAAGGCTCAGAGGTGCTGGTATGTGGATTTTATTACTTACCTACCCGTAGGCTAGCTGTTTCCCTGTATTTGCAGCCTTTAAAGGGTAAGTCCAACAATTTGACACATTTTTAGTGTATTTAAAGTGTAACTACATGTATGAAAAAAGCATGTATATAGTTTTTTTTTGTGGCTCCAGAGGAAGCTGCGTGTAATCTGATAAATTGCCTCCAGCATTATGGGTAATGTAGGCACCATGTTTTGAAAAGCAGTTCTAAAAAGCAGTGCTAAACCTTTTGAAATCCTGGTGCCTACAATGCAACAGCTTCTGAGTGGAGGGAATGTATTAGATTACATGCAACTATGTTTTCGATTTCACGTATGCAGCAGCACTCCTAAAGACCCAACACGCTTTAATGTGTAAAATTGGTGGACTTTCCCTTTAAGCTAAGCAGCTGCTCACTGTAGCTTCATCTGTACGACACAAAAATGAGAGTGATATCAATCTTCTCGTGTTACTCTCTGGAATAAAGAAAATAAAAGTAAACTGGCAGCAGGGCAACCAGAACAGGAAGGGGCATTTTTTAGTGGAACAACTGGAATAACTGAATCCCCCGATTCTCATTCGTTAGTACCGATCTCTTTATCCTCGAAGGAGCAGCAGAAGACTGGGAGATAGGCAGAGAAGACGGGTGTGTTTTCCTGCAAAGCTAAAGCTCACAAACCCCTGTAAACAGACATTACCTGTTGATATGTGTTCCCTCTTCCCCTCGGAGTTGAAAAGTTCTCTATTTCCATCTAACTTTTCCTTTTATCTTGAATTTTTACAACCCAGATAACTATTTTTTCATAATACCAAAACACCTCATCTTCCCAATCTGTTACCAATCATGACAACGGGTCCTTTTGGATGTGTCTTTCTGAAGATTCACAGAATGTACCACACGTCAGGACACTGTGCTCATTGCTGTTGGATATGAGAGCATGCTTGATATTTGCACTTTTGAAATTGTTTTACAAAGCACTGACCCAAATGCTTTGAGTCTTTGGAGCTTCTGCCATTGCCGGGCTAATCGGCATCCAAATCAGTATTCAAAGGAAGGAGACGTTGAGTCGACCGCGCCGAAAAAGAGGCAAAAGACCGTTGAAGAGTGAGAAACGGAGCAATCCTCATTGAAGTTTCGAACCCCCGAAAATGGTATTCAGGACAACCTCTCAGGCTGCATTCAGACCAAATCTGGCATAACGGCGTTTAGCCACAGGGTTGTTTGGCGGTGACGTAGTGTCAGTCCATGGCCCGTTTGTGTGACGTCATGCTGGGAACTTTAACTCCCAGCCGATCAGTTTCCTCCGCGGCTCCGCTACAGCATGCTCGTCCCATTAGTGATTGTTTGTCCACGTCGACGGATTAATAGAATAGATAAAAGATAAACAGAATAATAGTAATCCTCCTGTAGCATTTAGCCATGCTGAATAGTGAGCCAGTCCTATAGTGATTGTCAGCATCTAGATAAAAAAATAAAGTATTTTCAACTGGTGTACAATGCCAAATACACATGACACATTATCGTACACTCCACTGTGGGTTCAGTTATTCATGCTGCTGCTCTGTTCTGCCAGCGTGACGTTGAAAATGTGAGCATTTTTTTAACTTACTTGCTGGATTGTGTTGTTTGCACTCAATGGGGTCCACACTGTCGCAGTTCCCCTCATGCAAACGAATCTGAGGACCTGCGTTCTCGGCACAACTGTCTGAATGCAGCCTTACAGTTGTTTTGGTGGCTCGGAAATACGTCAATTTATATTGAGGTTTTGCAGAATCGCTGCCTGTAAAAACGGTGAAAATTCAATGAATAAACGCTTTTATGTCTTTGGGCTTTGGACCAGACTGTTTACATCCCTCATATTCTAAATTTAAGTCAATACAAATGTTTCGTCAATGACTGTGATGTTATTTTTCCTTCAAAACAAGTTTTTGTTGACACAACTTTTGCATTTCCATTGTTTGTGCTGTTGAGCATACATCTGCTAAATCTAACTCATGCATACTGAAATTTAATCTTTGTTCTCTAATTGCAGAAGTTGATAAAAGTTCCGCTTAAACTTGTGTCAATATCAAAATCTAATTTGTGTAGCACTCACGAGACGCTGTTGGTAAATGCGTTTAGTGGAGTTTGTTTAGCAATGACGAGAGCGTCAGGGCATTGATGCTTTTTTTCTGTCTTTGCTCTTTATTATGTGTCATCTGTGAATTCAGGCGTCGGCCTCTCTCTGTGTGCGGTTTCTCTTGAGACACAAGATCATCCCTCTCCACATGTCACATACTGACAGTACTCTTCTCTGGAATGTTAATGCCACAGGCTACTAATTGGGCTGTGTTTGTGTTTGTGTGTGTGTCTGTGTGTGTGTGTTACAACATATGAATAAGTGAAGACATCTAAACCCAGTTAACTGATGCAGAGTCTTTATTATCGCAACTCAAATGAGGTCCCGATCCGTGAGAGAGACTCGTTACACACTGCAGACGCTGAGCACGTCTTCATGCAACTGGCATCGCATCCAAAGCTCCATCAGCAGATCAAAACAGCATTTTATCATGCAAGTTGTGTCGCTCGCGTCCTATAGTGAAGCGCATCCTTCCCTCAGAACAGTCTCTTTACATACATTTAAACCGCCAGCCTCTTTATGGTGCACTTACCATTAATCCACATCTATATCTTCAAAGAGGAACAAAAAGACCCTTCATCACATGATCAAGACTGCCCGGCCAACTGCTTTCAGACTTGTGAGGATTAAAGACACTTTCCAACTACAAAACAAAACCCCCACATCTCAGCTAGCTGACAGACAAGTAGGATGGGAGCATGGGCAGAGCTCCATGAAGAACTCTTGGCCGGCGAAGCAAAGGGAAAAAACTAGGCCAGAGAGGCCACAGGGGTTGTGTGGTCCGCTCTCCTTTGTTACTCAAAGAGATGATTTTGCTTATGTGGACACTGACAGGTCCAGAATGGGTTTGTCTGTCACCACAAGTGTGGACGCATAATGGAGTGTCACCTAGTGCTGTTGTGACATTTGTTCTCAGTGACAATTAGCTTACAAAAGGTGAAAGGATTCAAACTGCAGTTCGGTGGATATATCACACAACACAGTTTACATTTGAAAATGACACACAAAGAAGACACTTATTCTGAAAAGCCAGAACAACAGGAAATCAGCTAAACCTGTCATTTCTTCTCTTTTGAGTGGCAGACAACAAACTGATGTGTGATACTTCTGTCGCACTGGACAAGAAACCCAGCGACACTCGATAACATCTGGCTTTTGTCTTCACTGTGAAAGGCATCCACTCCCCCCTTCGACTGACTCTGCAGAAATGTGTGTGTGTGTGTTTATCAGATCCAGCTCTGATTGGCTGTGATGGAAACACACCTGAGTGGACGCGCAGGCTTGTTAATACTTCTTCATCCAGCGATGAACATCGCTCAGTCAGCACTGAGTTTGAAACAGAGACTGAAGTTATCTGATCTGAACCGTGTGTGTGCAGCTCACAGCAGAGATCAGAATCACTCCAGACTTTTTTCTGGATGTAGTCAGTAGATGAGGTATATGATCTGCTGCGTCCTGCTTTACTGAAGTGTTCGTGACGACGGCGTGAAAGCAGAATCCATCTTAAAAACCTGCATATGCCCACTAATTTGTTGTAAAAGTGGTATAACGGACATCACCTGGTGAAGAACCAACTCGGCCTGTACATAAACAGTTCAAAGCTTTAGAGCTTGGTCGATATAATGACGTCTGAATTCAATGGCGAAAATCAAATGCTGCACACCGTAGCTTCTAATGCGTGATAGTGTAAGAGTGAACACCCAGCCTAAATCTTGAAGACCTGGGAATGCGACTCCGCAATCAACTATCTTTCTCAAGAACTGTTCACCTTTAAAGCAACGTTATATAGAAATGAGCATTTTCTGAGTGCAACACCACTGTCGGAAATACAAATCTCAGGTCTGTAATAGTTTGTCAGGTGTAATGTAGGTGCTCGCTACAAACAAAACTCATCACGTCGTAACAATGTTATGTGTTGAAAACATGTATGTTGAAGCAAACATGTATGTAACGCTGTGATCCGACCCGCTCGCTGAAGTTTAACAGTGCAGAAACAAATGACTGAGACACCATTCAGCCTGTCCATCAAAATGATGTTGAAGCTGTTTTATTTTAAGGTGATGAAGTGATGTAATGTTGCTTGATCATAAATTACATTTATATAACCACATTTACATAAAGAAAGTTGTTAAAAACAAAAACGATCCGGATATCATGTATCTGGATTGCCTTGGCGCTCGCTCAGTGCTCTTTCTAATCCGGTGAATCACTTTATTCAAATTGAGGATTTTGTCTGAGAATTTAAAATGTATTTTAGGGTGACGACGTCATAAACGTCCTGCTGAAACTTCATTTGAAAACCCTAAAAAAGAAGCTTCTGGTTTAGTGCCGACTGAGAAACAACTCTGCTGAGTCACTGCAGGTTTTAATCTAAATCTGTCACCTCCTGCTCCCAGTGAACACTTCTAACGTTCTCAGTGATATTTTTAACTTCTATACAGACAAGCGACTGAGTACGAACTGATGTTACCTGTTTATTAGTTAAGTATGACCTGCTGCGCTGAGGCGTTAATCGACGGAGGGTCACAGAAACATCTAGAGGAAGAATACACAGATACACAGCACCTGTGTCTGAGCAGGACATTTTGTTTCTGTTTCCTGTTCTGTCTCGGGTGTGAAAATGCTGGCTTAGTGTTGATGAAATGCCAAAATGGACATTTGGTGATTTTATATCCAACCCTCCTCAGTTTGGACGCGGTCCTAGATGGACGCCATCTCTGTCTTCCTCATCCCTTTCTGGTTCACGGGTCATGCTAAGCTTCAGCAGCAGTTGTAGTCAGATTTGTTCAATCATTTTTTATTTCTTGTGTGTTGCTAATAACGGTTCACCGCGTTAAAAAAAAAAGAGAACATTTACCACTTATCAACTTCATTCTGTGTGTTTTAATCCAATCAAGAAGACAAAACAATACATGTTAAGGCAATTTCTTTATATATGCAGCAAATGATATCATTGTTGGCAGGTTGTTGTAGTAACGCAAAATGCCTATTGGCTGAGGAGTTTTTCAGGAGCTCAGCACTCACAAGACTTGACTAGCTGAGAGAAACGCTGATTCACTGACTTGCAGCCCTTTATTGTCCAATCAGTGCTGATGACTACCTGTTCCAGCTGATGATACCTCTCAGCACAGTCTGACAGGACCGAACCTGAGCCGACCAAAAACACTCAAGTAGACTCAACACGAGCAGCTAACAGCTTAACGTGGAGGATCTGCTTGTAGAGACGGATATCCGTCACTGTCTGGCACATTCACTGTGGTCGTGTTATGATGGTGATGTTATGTGCGATCTGGCTCTCTCATCTCTAGTCCACATGAAAACAAGACAAGAAGCTGCCTGTCAGTGGAGTCGGAGCTGCAGGTTAAACCCTCTCACCTGGTATCAGCAGCAGGCTCATCTGTCCCGTTAACACACCTTTTTTTACTTTTGTTTTTGAATACGCATTTTCTTCAGCAGAAGCACACGTAATATATTAGCAGATTTAATTCTATTCATTGTTTGTTTCAAGTTAAATATCTGACTGTAAATCTGCAGAGCACCTGTTCACTTGTATTCTTGTATTATACAACCAAACTTTTACCAATTATTTTAATAAAACATAATTTTATGAACTATAATAATATTGAATTTGAATCAGAGGTCATATTATGCTTGTTGGGTTTTTGCCTTTCCTTTATTGTGTTAAGCCCAAAGTTGATGCCAAAGGGAGTTCCTCTCTCCCTCAGAAAACACTGCTCCTGCACTGCCTGAAACGCCAACGTTTCCCACAGAATCAGACTTTAATTGTGGCGGTGTCTGTCCAGCTGGGGTTCCACAGAGCATGCGCACTTGAGACTTCCGGCCACCGAGTTGGCTAACTTCCGGTTTAGCGCCGAGCTAGCTTGGATGGGGATGAAATGTAACTGGGCGGCTCTTCTAGACTCTCCTCTCCTGCTATCGGACCGAATCTCCCAAATTCTGACAGTAAAACGAGTCATTTCGCTTTACAGACCGTTACAGATGTAGCTACACAGTTTGGCCGCAACAAAAACTGGCTTCAAGGCCTGGCGCTGTTTTTGGGGGCTTGATCTCAACTTACAAAGTTACAATAAAGCCAACTGCGTTAAATAATCCTCCTCCTCTTCTTTGTTGGTTTTACAGGAGGACTAAAAACCACACCGCCGTCCACTGTATAGTTTATAACATCATGCTATTCACTGACCGGTGCGCTGTTTTGAGTGAGTGAGACCGGGATGCACAGCTACAAAAATAGAAAATCAATATGTGGCGGCCAATGTTTGTGGCAGACCGCCACAAATAAATGAATGTGTGGGAAACACTGTAAATACATATTATAAAATATATATTGCTGTACTGCAGCCCTGCCTACCAGCTGTAGCAGCGTTGTTTGTGATCAATTATAACGTCCTTGGATAACACTATCTTGCTCGGCATAACCCGCCCTATTGGCTACATCCTGCCCATTAAAGTAATGTGCATGCACAACTCTCATCAAAGATTGAACAATGGCGATGTCTCACTCAGTAGCTAAAACGAAGCGTTGGAAACACAGTGCGTGAAGGGATGCTGCGGCAATGCACTATATGAGAAAAGTAATGTGTTAATTGAAAATGAAAGCATGTAAACCTTTTCTTCTAGGACCCCCAAATAAAAGTATGAACTGGAATGTTAGCACAATATGACCTCTTTAAGTTTTATTATCAAAACAATGTCTGTGCACATGTATGTTGTATTTGGGGTTGTGTTGCCATGTCCTTTGAAAGGGTGCAGTGGTGTAAAAAAAAAGTTTGGGAGCCAATCCAATAATCTGTTCCTTATTAACCTTCCTCAGTAGAACTTCCTCAGGTTCACTGGCTGCTGCAAATGTTCAACAACAGCAACTGCCAGGAGGGTTAAGCTGCCAGGAGGCGTCTTCAGGAGGGTCTGTTGGCTGGATGAAAAGCTTCAGAACAACCCCCCCCCCCCGCCTGATTCACAACCACCTCACACAGTGATTGGTCAGATGTGCAGAGCTTCAAGCTTCTCTTTCTCTTGTATTTCTCATTTTCCAACTAATCTTTTTGTCTATTTTTTGGGCTCTATCTTACGCTCGCCGCAGCGCGAGTTGTCATTTTCTCTCCCAGTGCCCACGTTGTGTAAATAGCAGATTTACCTGTGGGCCACTGGGCGTGTTGGTCTTAAAGCAAGGTGTGGTCAGGCGCAGTGATGGTGGATTGCTATCTTGAGGCAGCAGAAAGCGACTGCGCCATAGATCAACAAAAAGCTGGTCTAAAGTCTTTTTCCTGCTATTTAAAGGACGCATTAGATGTGCCTGCACAGGCGAGTGCACACCGTTCAAACACTCCTTTTTCTCTCGATTTTATGATATGAGAGGCGGCTTTCAGTTATTTTTAACATTTCCATGAACGCAATCATGCACTGTAACCAATATTGTGGCTCATTTAATCGGCAAAACTAAAAACTGTAATTATAAAACTTTCCAAAGGAGTTTTAAATAATCTAAAAAGTTTACCAGCTGTTCCTGGTACGCAAATGCACATGTTAGTGTAGAGATACCCATATCGATTCTGCTGCTGGAGGATCTCCTCAGGTGATGTCATTAATATTTTCCTCTTTATGGACGTATGTCTCCCCTCTCATTCCACCCGTTATTGATAAGGATGATATATTTTATGACCTGTCCTGCCTGATCCACGTACTGAGATCTGAGCACACACAGCTGCAGCACTCCTCCTCCTCCTCCTCCTCCTCCTCCTCCTACTCCTCTGGTTAAATATTAGTTAATTTCTTTCATATGAAGTCAAACACAGTTGTTGATGTGACAGAGCTGAGGATCACATGCCTTTCTCTCAGTAAAGAGGAGTGCTACTGATTAACATGTGCCAGGCCCTGGCGCATCTGGCTCTTAAAGGGAATGGGAGACGACACTCGTCGATTGGTTTGTTCCGCCCATGACACACCCCTTTGTGCTGCACTTTGACCCCAGATCATCCGCATTTATCGAGCAAAATGGAGTTGGACATGCCCTAATTGCACTTTCGTGCTGCGCCTTAGACCATGTGCTGTAGACCAGCTAAAAAGGGCCCTTTATGTTTAAAGGTGCAATATGGAAAGTTTTCGCTGACATTTCTTTTTTTAAGTGAACTTGAATTATCAACAGAATGTGAATGAATGTCAGTTTTGATGTAATCATCAATCATCGGTGTAATGTGCTCCAGAAGTTAGCATGCTAACCAGCTAACTTGACCCATTACAGTTCCTGTGCTAGCAGTATAAACACCGTTTATAGCAAATATGAACCCGATCATGTTGTGCAAACTAGTTCTGTTCAAGTGAAGTATCACTCTCTTCTGTCTACAGGTGTTATCACTCCACCAAGGTCAACAGCTACAGGTAATATACATGTAGCTCCTGTTAGAACACAAAATGAGGACGTTTTCAACCGTACACTATGATGCAAATAGGAACCGTCCCCTCACTTATGTCCATCATCACAACAAGAAACATCAAATGGAGGAAGGGACGTTAATTAGTAAAACAAATCACAAAAGGATCATCTTAAAGTACTTAAAACTGCTGCTACAAGAACAGCTGACATCTCGAACAGAGAGTTATTAGCCTAGTTACCCTGTAGCCAAAGATGCTCACAGACGGCCTGAAACAAGAAAAAACACCGCCTCACTCAGCTACTTTAACCAGAGTTCAGTCTGTTATAAGTTACAGTAACACAGGTACAAAAAAAAGACTGTTGGTTTGTCAAACTGGGTCTTCTGGATCACTGAACCCAAAGATCTCTCTTATTTTTTAAGGAATGTGCCTTTTTATTAAACATACTTATCTGAAATTGAACACTTACATCGTAATCTTTCTGTGGTTTGACTCAATGCAGCATGACGGGGGACAAAAGTTGAATTTGTAATCTAATTACAGCTTCAAACCTCCCAAATGAAGCCTTCAGTTGAGCCACAACAACACCACATACCCGCTGCATTGTTGCCCATCAGAAGTCAAACAGCAGCGCTCTGAGAAAAGACAATAGGCCTGCCAATTGAAAGCAGTCATTCTGTGGTCTTGAAGGAGGCCCCATGTTACCACATCTAGTTTTGTGAGCCCTGTCTAGAGCTCAATTCACAGAGTCTGAGGGTCTTTCATGTCCCTGGGCCTATCACTCTAAGCTGGGAAACAGGAGCTAAGGGACCCTCAACTCGCAGTACCCCGGCCCGGCTTCCCTGCCCTCAAACCCCTCCTACTCCTGCCTGCCGTACAGGCCCTCTCAAAGGAGTCTTTCAGTATTGTGCTGAGGCCCAGTTCCAGGTCAATGGGAGCCCAGAGATTTAGAGCTGCTGTCTGAGTTGGGAACAAATGGTTTGTTTGGTGAGCGGTCTGAAGTAGCTTTAGAACTTCCATCAGGCTGAAGGTATTGCTGACTTAAGTATTTAGTATTACTGCGGCAGAACTAATACGACTGTGATGACAGAGGCGCCGGTCCCCACTTTAAATCCTATCGCTCGGCCACAGGCAGAGGTTGGGTCGAGGTCCTCGAACAAAAAGTTGGCGTAACGTTTCATATTATCGATACCGCAAAACTTATTCAACACGTCTCAACAAAATGCCACAAAATGTCCAAGATAAATTAAAGCTGGTGACACCTGCTGTGGCATTTTCAGAAACACAATTATACTGACCTGCGAGGGGCTGACATTTAAAAGAAACACATTTGCACCCATCAGTGGAATTACTGCAGCAAATCCGATTTAAGAGACATATAAATATATCCAGGGCTGAGTAAAGAAACCAATTTAATTGCCAGCGGCACCATCATTCAGGCTGAGTCGGTACCTGTTCGTCAGTCTGCTCTTATTCTGATCTGTGCCATCGCAGGAATGCCTCTGCATGTGGAAGGTCGTATCCTTGTGCAGGGTGTGCTTTGTCTTGTGCCCCGTCTGCCCTGAGTGGCAGCTCGGCTTCATTTGGGAGACATCACCTCTGTACTCTATCTCTCGCCGTCTCTGCTCGGGCCTTTGTGTGAGCCCCAGCCGCTGATTGGGCTGTATAATGTGACTGATGTCCTCTGGGCAATCTGCTGTTGGGACAAGGACGTGCTCAGGTGATCCAGAGGCTGATTGGCGCCCGGCTAATGGAGAGGACACCGTGACCTCTGAGGCTGTCAGGTGCCAAACCAGCCTGTTAATTATGCATCCGGACACTCGGCTGCCGCTGGAAGCAGCCTGCCACCGCCTGCGTGGCGTCTAGACATACAAACCCCTAAAAATTCACTGGCATCACAGGCTTACCAGGCGCTGCATATGTGTGTGTGTGTGTGTGTGTGTGTGTGTGTGTGTGAGTGAGAATCTTGTACCATCTGGTCTCGGGCTGAACTGTCTCTCTGCGCTTTGTGTGAACATCAGAACAGGGGATTCTTCACTACTGCTCATAGGTGTGTGAAATGTCCATATTTTCCCGGGTTAGGATTTCATGGCTGAGCAGTGTTGGACAGCTGACCATAACATTTTTATGTCTGCAATTCCCAGTCTTTCTTTCTTTCTTTCTTTCTTTCTTTCTTTCTTTCTTTCTTTCTTTCCTTCCTTTCTTCCTTCCTTCCTTCCTTCCTGCCTTCCCTACTTCCTTCCTTTTCTTTCTTTACTTCCTTCATCCTCTCGGTCTGTCCATGCCATTCTTCATAATTTGCAAACATTGTAAATATATCTCTATAATTAGTTGTCAACTATTAAATTAATCGCGGAATATTTGGATGATTGATTCATTGGTTCGGGTCATTTATAAAGAATAACAGTCTCTCTGACTCCAGCTTCTTAAATATGAATATTTTCTGGTCCTCGATGACAGTAAACTCATTTTGCTGTGCTTAGTTGAAGCCTGAGTCACCAAAAGTTGCACTGTGCATTTCTGCACCTCTTCACACAGATCGTTTCTTTCTATTTACTGCTAATTATCTTCGGTGTCCTGCCCTCTTCCAGGCTCACCACGGTAAAGAGGAGGTCGTGTGGCTCGGCCTGCTCAGTCGACTCCTGGATCCACACACTTTATTATGTTATAAATTGTATCAGATATTCTGTCGGTGCAACTTGTAAACTGTGATTTCGTTGTTCTGTTCTGTACACGCGACATCTGTGTTGATTTGATTTGTATGTTTCATATGTTTAATATATGTTCAGATCACTAGTATATAGGCTGACTATCTTATCAGGACGAGGAGTAGATGGTTGAAGTGACGGCTAGGTGGGAGTCCACTGTTTGAGACCAGGTTTCAACCGACAAAGCTGCATATTTTTAACAAGACGAGACATCGGGACATTTTCCATCTGTGTTTTTGGCCACAAAACCAGGTATTTTGAGCCAAGCATGATCTTTTTCCAACCCTAACCAAGTGGTTTGTGTGCTGGAAACCTAATCAGATTTTAGGCATTGCCACCAGATAATACTGAAAGAAACATAAAGTCTCAACATATCTGTGGTTTGCAGAACATACGATGCTAACGTTTACTCATGGCGCCAAGGTTTTATATAGCAACTCCTTTCACCCTGCCACCTTTCTAAAGAGGAGTCAGCTAATATTGACGTTTTTACTACTTTACTCATTCTCCTCCTCCTCATCATCATCCA
>OMLP01044977.1:3952-16875 GCA_900302685.1 Spondyliosoma cantharus | reverse complement strand
CACGCACACACACCCACACACGCACACACACACACACACACACACACACGCACACACACACACACACACACGCACACACGCACAAATCAACTAAGGTTGAGATTTCTTGGTTCGCTTTTCTGGTTCAAAGCGTGGTCATACTGCGCCTGGGTGTTAAACACTGACCCCATGGCCTCAGTACATTAACACACGTCGGCACGAAGCGGTGACGGAAAGTGAGCGCTCACACTTCGCTTACCCAGCAGCCCCAGATGGAGGCTGACAGTTGCATGTGTGCGAAAAGATATTTTGGGGGGGAAAACTTGATAGAGGATGAGGTGAAGCGAGTCAGGAGGGAGGAGGAGGCGAGCCATATGGGGCGGGAGAGCACGAGACAAAGAAACTGATGTAGACGAAGAGAAAACGAGGAGATAAAATTCAAAGCTCCGCGGCTCTCCCGAGCAATTAAAATAATTTCTGTATAATTTGAAAGGCCTGAGCCGTCTTATCGGTTTCCAGATAAGTCTCCTCCTCCTCCTCCTCTTCCTCAACCAGCATGCACAAGAGGCCCCCGTGACTGAAAACTGACACAGTGTACACTGATAGCTGCTACCATATGGCCGCCTGCTCTCCACTCAGTTCCTTCCACTTGCAGCTCTTGCTCTGGCACACACACACACACACACACACACACACACATGCACACACGCACAAGAATGCGCAGACCAGACAGGTCAGCCGAAAAGGCATTACAAAGCTTCTGAAAGGGCTGTAACTTCATCCAAACTGTCAGCTTGTCATCGTCCTTGCCTGTTTCCTGATATATTTTAGGAGACGTACTTTCTACGTGTGTGTGCATGTAGTTATAACATAGAGCAGGCCAAAGTTGGTCCGCTGCCAAGTTAAACTTGGTCCGCCAGATGTCTCTAGAGAAATAACATTCAAAATTGAGCAAAAAAAAAAAAAAAAAAGAAAATACTGAGAATATGAGTTACTATTTCTGCGGTTTTATTTTAAACAGACATTTGCTGTTCAAATATTACAGGTTCCTAATTCCTAATCCTAAAGCGCCCTCGAGTCAGAAAAAAAACACCTCGGAAAGAAAGGTTTTGGTACACGAGTTGCAGAATTGACGTCATAAGACGCTGAAAGATGGTGGATGAGAGTGATCAGTGGATTGATGGTAAGGTGTGCATTTGCGAAATATATTTCATGGTTTACTTCGCTCTCCCTTGTCACTCAAATAGCAATAACATCTCTCAGTGTGAGCGATGAAATGCGAAACGTCGTCCATGTTGCCTCCACATTTCGAGTTGACGCACATAAATACACTGAAGTCAGAAGAAAGACTTCTGATTTTGGGGAGTGGGACCACATGGAAACAAAGCACCAGTCAATTAAGGGAGCTTGGGGTCCTAGTACTACGGAAGCCCTGAGACGCAAAAGGAACTGAAAGATCATCTATTTTTAAGTCATAAACACAGGACCGATAACAAGTGCAATAGAATCATAGCCAAGTCCACCATTGAATACCAGTTTGGGTCCTCCAGGGTAAAAGGATGGGGCCACTCTGCCATCGAGCATAACAATCCTCCTCTATGTTTTAGTCTCGAGGTGTCTTCTCTCTCTCTCCCTTTCTGTTTATTTCTCACCTCACTTCTCACCACCCGAGAGATGATCGTTAAGCGTTTGGCTTCCTCGTTGAAACGGCTGTAGGGATGGAACATTTTGATTAAAAACACAGAAAGAGAAAGAGAGAGGGAGAGTAGAGGGCCTGCACGGTAGAGAGAAAGTGTGGGCGAGCAGCAGAGCAAAAACTCGACAGGGACCGGAACTCGACGTTATGTCTCTGTTTAAAGGGGGTTAGTCGCTCGGCTAAAAATAGCAGCAGGTAAAACCCACAACACTCAGGTAGTGGGCACGCGTGCGAAAACAAACACTACTAAAAAGTTTCACCGGTCGGGGTGACGCGACAGGTGAGGCATCGTTCAAATATCTGAACGCGTTTGATGTGGATGGGACCTGATCGTGTCATGGGTGCGTTGCGTGGGAACAGCGGGGGCGGACCCTTTCAAAACAGAGTGTCAAACGAGGCCCCGTCAGATGTTTATCCAGACTATTTGATTTGAGCCTACGTCAAAACCTGACTTGAGTCAGTCTTGCGTGTAAATGGGTGCTCCCCCTAACTTAGGTAGGTCTCAGGGGTGCCAGACGCTAAGATCAGAAGATAAGAATTCCAGTGTTATGGTTCAACAGACACAGATCAACTGAGAGTCCCCCGAGAGCCTCACTAGAGATAATTATGCCTTATGTACGTCTGTGGTCGGAATCGTTGAGGTCAAACTGTTGACACTTCTCTTGGTTGCTGATGTAAGGTGACAACTGACTACAGACTTTTGCTGCTCTGCGAAAAACAATTGTGGCAGGATATGGTCAGGGGCAGTTATGGATGAGTGCATGTGTGTGTTGGGTGATGGCACAGTGTGTCAGGCAGCATGGTTTCAGAGCTGTGGGTAGTGTGAACTAGTGGTTTGTTACTGTTTTTCACACGTGGCTCAAAACTGCCACCGTCAGCATGTGTGTGTGCGTCTGTGAGAGAGATGAAACAAGGATAAGGGGGGAAAAAAATAAATATAAAGAGAGAAATTCGTACGTTTTCCCAGGCTAATGTGCTACAATGAGATGACATTTGGTTAGCGATCGCGGATGCGTCGATTAAACCCGCGACAACGAGCACCTGTTTATCCGCGTGCGCGCGCGCGGAAAGCTTTTTTCCGAGCGTGCCCAAAGCGAGGCGGCAAAGTCTGCGTCATTTGGGAGGTTGCTGGTTGTCACGGACACACAGAGGGCGACGTTCCAGGGAACAGGAGGTGGGTGCAGTGACATAAGCAGGGCGCAGTGCCCTTACCGTACGCGATACTCTCAGAACACCTACATATGGAGGGGTCAAGGGCACGCACTGACTCTCTCACACTCACACACACACACACACACACACACTTTATTTTGATAAACTTCCATAAAAAGGTATCGACCTGTCTGCATCTAGAACTCTATTACATTTTTTTTCTTTCCCTCCTTGTCAAACTGTATGTTCTTTTATAGTGAATACATCTTTTTTCTGTTTTTTTCCTTTGTTGCAGTATCTGAGCAGATACAGTACAACACAGAGAGTGCGTCTGGTTCCATACACTTGGCAGCATCCTGCGCACACACACTGCGAGAGCGCTGTAAATAGCCAGAGTGTGTCGTGCATCTCTGCTGTGTTTGGACCTATTTTAGAGCTGACACAGGAAACAGGGCCATTCTGACAGCCACCCTGCCAGCCGGTACTGCACACAGCAGCCCCGGAACCTTCTGTCGCACACACATACGCACACGTGCACGCGTTCAAACAAACACACACACACACACACACACACACACACACACAAAGACCAGATTTTTCCATGTTAACAACCTACCAGTGCTTCATACACATCATAGACTTCCACGAATCATTTAATTTCCTTTTCGAGTCAACGTGCCGCCTCTCATCCCCGCTGCTCTATTCCAGTTTGCCACAAACTCTGACTGGAAAAGACCTTTAACAACAAGCCCCCTGCTGTGTCACTTGGCGAGCCCCCCCCTTGTCCTCCACATCTTGTCCTTAGTATTTGCACATTTCAAAACCATGCAGCGCGTTTCACTTCCGAGCCAACGAGAGCGAATCTAGCCACTTTGCTGTGTTACACATCCGCGCATAATAAGCAAAATGATAACTCTGGCAGAGGGGGGCTCAATTACCTAAGACGCAGGTTTCTGCTTTCAGCTACAGGAGGCAGCTGGAGACCTGGGCGCAACATGCAGAGTTAATTTAGAGTTAATTCATGTTGTTTTTACGATAGTCTTGTTTATTGTTTCTGTACCATTCTGTATTGTTCTCTTTTTTAAAGATCCTCTGTCTATTTTAATTCAATTCAACGATCTTTGTCTTTCATTCATTCGCTGAACACTTTCAGGGCTCAGAGATAAGGAAACCTCCCGACTCCGCGAGCTTATACCTAAATGAAGCCACGCCGCCGTGATCTGACACTGTTAGCTCATTTAGAGACCGTTAGCACGCAGACATAAACGCCTCTTCAAAGAGGCTGTAGCAGAGTCCCACTCACCCGCCTCTCGTATTTGGGGTGGAAGATAAATTCTGCATGCAGGCTGCTCCTGCCTTCCTATGTAATTATGTGCATGGTGATGTGCTTTTACAGCCTGCCTAACAGTCGGAAATTATCTCCCGGAAATGAAGTCCAATTAATTGTGGCACTTTGCAAGGCGTGCGTGTGTGCAGAAACACTGTAATGACACTTAACAGGAAATTGGCTCCTGTTGAAATATTTCATAAATAAGTTGCGAGGTGAAACAGCGTTGTGTGATACTGACAAACGTTTGTTCTTTCTGTTATTCTTTTGCACACACACACACACACACACACACACACACAGCTCATTTTCATTTGTATGAACAGCTCAGGTACGCGCAGCCAGAAAACAGTGAGCAGTGTCAGGCTAATCGTTTTAAGATGTGTTGCATGTAAACACGATGTCACGGGTTCAATTCCAGCCGTGGACCTTTTGCTTCATCTCACCCCCAACCCCCTCTATATTTTCTCTCCGTGCCGACTCGAAGCCGCTCAGTAAAAGTAAAAATTGACAGGATGTATTTTGAGTGTAAAAAAATTTAACAGGCTGATAAAATTATTTTGAATTTGGTACGAGGGCGCACTATCGATCGGACGCAAAATGGCAAAGTCTATAAAAGGAAACAGCAGTGTTTTAGGGTCAGTGACATACTGTGTCACGCCACAGCAGCTCTATTGTAGGACACACTCTGATGAGTCAGCACTTTGGAAGAATAGCACCTTTTGTTTTTGTCCCTGGGAGTCTGGGTGTTCTGCCCAGAGCTACTGTCCAGCTATAACCCATTCATGATTTTTTTTTTTTTTTTCAGTTATTACTTTTTCCATAAATCCATTCATTTTCTTAGAGGTGCTCTGCATATGGTCAGGGGTTCTCATTCAGTTTGCGCCTACTGAGATTTCTGCAGCTCATTTTCTGGAAATCTGCAATTGATAGCTAAACTTGAAGGTGTTTTTCATAACATTCAGCCACTAAATGCGACATTCCATCTACTTTGCATTAATGTCACAACACCGCTGTTGCCCCCCTCGAGTGGTTGCCAGTTCTAATTTTGCCAGTGCTAGCTAGCTGACGTTAATGTGGCCAACACTAGGTAACGTTGCTAATGCTGACTGTGGTTAATGTTGCCAACGCTAGCTAGCTAACATTAGGGAAGTACAAAAGAACTTGTTTTTTCCACAAACTGCCAACTACCAAGCCTGTCGATGCTGATGTAACAGACACCATGTGATATCAACAGCGTCATTCTGCTGACACCGATCATTGTTAGAGGGTGGAACCAACTGTCAGAATTCTACAATCATAATAATGTTTTTTGAAGAAAGCATTATTATGATTATGATTCTGCACCTTTCTACAGGCTCTCTAGATGGAGTATTTATTAAAAATGATTCGTCTACATAAACATGTTATCAGTATGACCTTTAAAGTAACATTCTTGGAGATCACAGTTTTGTTCTTTTTGGCAGCAGCTTTGGTGAGGCATTTGCCCATTTGTACAGCGGTGGCAGAGGCTGCCATGCACGGTGCCATCTGCTCAGCAGGAGCAATAACCGTTCACATGCTCACTCACACACACTGAAAGAGCCACCGGGAGCAACCTGGGGTCCAGTTTCTTGCCCAAGTACGCTTGGATAGGTTGAATGCATGGGCCGGGAATCGAACTACTGACCCTCCAATCAGTGGATAACCACTATACCTCCTGAGCCACAGCCACGCCGCAAAACATACAAACATGTACCTCTAAAATGGATGCTTTAACTTATTTTAAAACATGGTCTTCAGCGTAGGAAATAATAATTTAGGGTTAGAGATGCTGACTGATATGGCAGCTGTGAGATCGGTTGGAAGACAAATCTCGCCTTTTCTCAGAAAGCACGTCCAGCTGTACTGACATTTTGTTAAATTTGGACATTGTCACTTTGAATTTGCCTGATGTCTCATGTGTCACTTTTGAAATGACATGCTTACATTCCTTTAAATTTGAGTCTCAGGCCATTTCATTACGTTTGTAAAAAAGGTAACTGAAAGTCAGTTTTAAACATCACACTCTACAAGACAAGTTTTCTAAAATGTATGCATAAGGGTGTGTGTGTGTGTGTGTGTGTTGAAATTCACCTCCACATCTATATATATTTCTTTATGTTTATAACACTCACATCCACTTGTTCATTACCTTAGGTCATTCTGCTCTGCTTGGTTACACATAACAGCTTGCTGGTCAGTGTGTGTGTGTGTGTGTGTGTGTGTGTGTGTGTGTGTGTGCGTCTGTCTGTCTGTCTTGCTGTGTAAGGGCCTACCATAGACCCATTCGGCTCTGCAGCACGGCACGTAAATGGCAGCAGAGTGGTGTGAGTGTCAGCCGGAACGTGTGCTTGGCAGGCAGTGGCTATGCTATTAGCAAGCGCTAACAGTTTTATTATTAGAAAATAAACGGTGCGCTGCAAAACTCTGAATGTTATTAGCACCTCACCATCTGGGTCTGACAGCTGTGTTCAGCCACCATCATGGCTGAACTGCTAACGGCTATATCTGAAAATCTCCACATTTTTATCTTCGGGACTTTCACACCCGTCTCTCTGTGCGTCTGTCAGGGCCTCTTCCTCGCTCATTCTCTCTCGCTCGTTTCTTGCTCTTGAAGGGTTTTTCTTGCAGACATAAAGATAGCGAGCCCAGACAAAAACACGCGTTTGTCTCGTGGCCTCACACACAGGAACCAAGCAGGCAGCCGAGGATCCTTATCCTGTTTCTTGTGGCCTATATGAAAAGAGCATTTTTTCTTGTATGGCCGTGTTATTTCCCTAATTTAGCTGAGTTAGAAAACAAAAAGAAAGAAATCTGGTGTTTCTTACGGTAGCCTCTGTCTGCTCCCACAGAAACGTAAGACTTGACTGATCACATGAAAGACAAACAGAACGCAGCATCTCCAAACAGTTGAAAAAGAAGGTCTTACTTTTCCCGTGTGTCTGCATGGACACCTTAGATTCTTTTTTTTTTTATTATTCTATTTTTGCATGTGTGTTTTTCCTCCCCAGTCACACAACTTTGCGGGGCTTTATTTAAACAGATAACCTGCTACTAGAGGCCCCCAGCGTCCCCGAAACTCCTCCCCCCCCCACACTCTCTTCTCGCCTCCCAGGCTTTCACAACAAACCCCATCGCAAGGAGACACCTCCAGAAATTAGCACTCTTATTGCAGACACTGCAGAAAAAGCCTGTACCCTGCAGTGCTCCTCGTTCTCCAACAGAAAAAATACTTTTCCCCGCTAAAACAGGCCAACTCCTTCTAGGGGTGCATGCGTCTCCCGTGCCCAACCTAATCTACATGCATACTTACCTTCCTTATATTTAGGGATGTCGCTACCAAGCAGCGTGAAGGACTCCGGATAGCATAGGAATCCATTTCACATATAGATGCACAGGGCTGGCGTACAGCAATAGGATATAGAGCAGGGAAATAAGTGTGTTTTCAATCTCACTGACCCTCCTTTTGTATTATGCCGAGGCTATCTGCTGTCTAATTCTGTTTATTTGAGTGTTTCCTCACTGTGTGAACCAGTGTTAAAACTGTTTTCTTTGGAAGCATGAAGATAGAGGTTGTTTTTTTTATTGATGAGTTTCGACTTTGCCTGTGTTGCCTCAACTGGCAGAACATACAGCATGAGTGAGACCCTAACCCTGAACAAAATACAGTTATCATGGCTCCAATAAATCTCTCTTTCTTTCTTTCTTTCTTTCTGTTATGAAACAGAATCCTTTTTTTTTTTGCTTGCTCACTTTTTACTCTTAAATAAGATCATCTTTTGTTGGTTTAGTAATTATGAACCTTTGTAACCGCCAATAGGAGCAGACAAATCAGAAACACTGTTCACATCAGTCACCTCGTTATCATTCCAATTCTAGAACATCGGGAATTTCTGACAGTTAAAATAGCTCCCATCAGAGGTGTCAGACCGCTGGCAAAAATGGCAACACAGCCTAAATCCCTGGCAGTAGCCGTACATCTAAATACAATCCAAAATGCACACTACACTAATCGATACAGCCCATTTTTAAAGGGGCTCTGTGGAACTTCTGTGTTGTGCTGGCTTATGTTTGCGGACTCTATTTCTAAAATAACATGGTAACCCTACCCAAGAGAGTCACATGTGGCCAGTAAAAAAAGTGATTAATACATGTTAACTGCCACAAGTTGCTACATAGAGCCCTTTTAAAAGAACTACACTGTTTCTGTGTATTCCGTTTTCCTAGTCAACAAGCCACCGCAAACACACCAGTCAACAAAAGCAGCGAGTTTAATTTGTTTACACGGTGCGGCTATGAGGGCTAGCAACGGGGGTAACCGTGTTGGAAACTATGTATGAGTGTAGAGCCATGGATGCGATTTCTAAAAGCTAATTTCAACATGAAAGAATAAACTTGGTGCAGTCAAGCGTGTGAAGTGCATTGTTAAAGGAGCAACTCTTACTGTAATCATTGCTTTTTTTTTGATGCACAGATTAGAGCGTCTCTCCTCAAGAGCAGCGTAACGAGTTGTGAATCATTCTGTTTCAGTGGAGAACTTTGCTCTAATTTGGAATAATTATGGGATTGGACATTTGGATGCAAGAAAGGGAGCAATTTGCAGATTTGTCTCACAGTGAATGCTAAGCAAATGAGTCACTTTGGCAGAAGGAAAAAAAAAAAAAAAAAACTATTTTGTCTCTGGACCTGTTGAAATACATAACACATGCTGGTGTTTTCTCCAGCAGTACATGAACACTTTCTGAATCGGTATCAAACACTCTTGTGAGCGAGCACATTCATTTCACTCCCCCTGAGGTTTGTTCCTTTTTGATGCTGTGTGTATTTGTGTGTGTTTATTCAGCTAAATGTATCTGTGTGTGTGTGTGTGTGTGTGTGTGTGTGTGTGTGTGTGCATGTGTGGTTAATGCACTTGACTTGAGACTGACCACAAATCAAAGTGATGGCTGGCGAGTACCACATAAGAGAAAACAGAAATGAAGCAGATAAGTGTTGAGATCAAACAGACCTTCCCCTGCCGAGAGCTCCCCTCGAGGGGCAGGAGGGCCGCGAGGCTCTGCTCAGTGTACGTCTCATTTAGTGCAGTCACCACCGCAGCCGCTAACGAGGTGATAACACGGACAGACGATAAGTTATTAGTAAGAAGAAAAGATCAGTTATGTCACTTTTCTCTTTGCTCGCTCTGTGTGTGTTGCTCTGCGTGTAGCATTAAAAGTCTAACGTGTGAGGTATTTAAACAGAAGATTTGCTTGGGCGATGACTCCAGTACTTAAGTTGATGCATTATATGTTAGTGTGAACTGGGATCAGAGCTGGGGTGCTCCGAAACATGACAGACAATGGGACTCTGAGGACAGATGAGGAATGGCACTGATGAGAGGTTTCTGTCACTGAGCTGGCTGAGAGCCAGAACCTAATGTGGACTGTGGAGTGTTAGAGTTTGACAAGACTGAACACTGTTTGTCTGACAGCCAGCCGACTGACTGCATCTGAGACCGGATCATATCCAGACCCCTTCTACTTCCTTGTACTGTTCCCCCCACCCCCCTTTTTTTAATGCACTTTGAGTTTTTCTCTTCACCCACAGGTCATGATCACAGATAGCCGGAAATCTTTTGACTGTTACACAAAATCTCTTAAAGTATTTTTTCCCACGGTTTGATTCACCATCCATTTTGTCTTCAGTTGTTGTTGCTCCGGCATCTGTATCTTTACATCCCCCTTACTTCCTATAACCCAATGAAACCAGAATAAGCTCCACCATTTTTTTATCAATTACATTCATGTATTTTTGAGGAAAACAAACATTATTACAAACTGCCACTGTTGTTTGGAGTCCGTTTCAACACCTTAAGAAAAGAAAAAAAAAAAAAACAGGAAGCTGAACCAAAACACTGACAATTCCACGATCACAACAGAGTTTCATCAGCGTATGTTTATGTGCATTTTAAAGCATTGCATTAGAACAAAAAAATTGCCCTTAATTGTGCTTGGTGGTTGGTGTTTTTTTGAATTTTGGAAAACAAAGTTAAAGAAGAGCCTAATGAGAGGTGGAAACATGTTCCCAAATAAGTAGCGTTATGGACGATCAGGTCACACGACTGATCAGCTCGATGACAAAAGGTGAAAAATAGTGGCTGATTTTAACTCCAGACATCTGATGTAACCTTCCTCACATCAATACATGAAACAAACACCAATGTCATGTCAATCTCCACATTGCTTTACATCGTTTGATGTTCGACTGGAGCACCAGATGAAATACAAACGACCACATGAAGCCAACCCTTCCAGCCTAGTTGCCAGAATGAAATGTTGGCAGAGAAGGTCTTTCAGCAAAACACTGATATGTTAACAATTGCATGTGTCATATCTGGGCTACATTTTTGGCCTGACTTCCATATGGGGAGGGGAAGAGGATGATGGTGGAGTCGGCGACCGCAGTTCAGGGCTGTGTTTGAACATTTGTATGTGCATCACCACTGGATATTTTTACGGAGATATCAAGACAATTTCCAGCAGTGTTTTTGGCGCTAAGAAGGCTGATATTTTTGACAGGAAGTCACAACACCTCCGATTGTGTTTGTGAGAACCAAAGTAGGTATTTTAAGCCAAAACATGATCTTTTCCTAATCTTTCCCAACCCTAACCAACAGTTTTTGTGCCTTAACCTAACCAGAGCATAAGCGCAGCGTTGTAACCACATAGAATTGAAAACCGAACCTGCAGATGTGTTGAGTTGAGACATAAAGAAATATAACGTTTCAACATATTCCAGACCTGCAGAAACGCATACTGCTAAAAATAAGTCTGGCGATTGGGTTGGTATCTCAGGACTATGATGAAGGCTTACTCAGAAAGAAGGAAACCCACTGTCACAGCCTACAGCGTACAGTATTTTGTCAAACAACCCCCTGTGTTCTTGTCTGTCTACCTCTGTCATCCTCTCGTTTATCTCTGGTTGTCACAGTCTGTCCAGGAGCTGTGTTTTAGCTCTACTAACGACGGGATGGCAGAATAAAAAAAGACATCTTTATAACAGTAATCTCTCCCTGCTGTACCGACAGCCAAATTGTTCTGAGAGAGACATTTTTGACTTATCTTGTCCATTGTTCCCGCGCTACAAATTAAAGCACAGAGCAATGAATACAACGGCACGTCTTTTTTTTTTTACACATGAAATAAGGCTTGTATTCAGCTTCCTCTCCTTTTGTGCTCTGTCGGAGTGATACTCGGAAGTTATTTCGTTTTTTTTTTCTCCAGGAGAATAAATCTGATAAGTTACGTCTCTACTGGAGGAAAACTGTGCGGAGTGGGTATGAAAGGAGGGGCGTACGTCGCGAGCACTGCATTGAGAGAATGTTATTACATAAATGGACTATGCAAGACAAAGACTTTGATATTATCATAATTAAAAGTGAGCAGCACCATATGGTGAGGGAGAGGAGCTGTGCGAAAACAATCAAATTGAAAGCCTCTCAGTGAGCAGAAAATACATGAAATGCTCATTTTTCAGCCAGAAGAACTGACAAAGTCTGAACGTACACTTTTTCGATAACCTTCTCCTCTCCTCTCCTCTCCTTGCCCCGTATGTGAGTGTATGCCTGGTCAGTGCCCTGGGCTTGCTAGGGGTCTACAGCATGCTCCAGGAATAGTCCAGTCACGTGGCCGCTCTGTGGGATCTGTTCCCTTGGCAGGAAGCTGTTATATGGTTACAGTTATTTTTGTTGTCTGTCTGGGGATAGTTTTTACTGCGCTCCAGAGGATCAATAATTGTCATAAAAAGACTGCGTCACCCGGTGCCCTCTTTGAGCAGGACAGCGAGGTGGTGTGTGTAGGTTAGGGACGCACGCGTGTGTGTGTGTGTGTGTGTTTGCGTACAAGTGTGGGTTTCTGGCTGTACTTACATGAGTGAATATTTGTGTGCACGTGTGACATTAAAGGGACGTTTGTATGAGCGCTTAAAATCCGCTTCTGTGAGCTGGAAAGAAGCGCTGGCGGTTTATCTTATAGACGATGTCTGAGTCTGTGGAAATTGTGAAATATGCTTGTTACGTGAGAGGAAGTGACATGCAGACAATGTGGTATGTGGGGTTGTGAGGTTTATTAGAATGTGTTACAGCATTTGATTTACAATAAGGATGAGTCAGTCACAGCAGCGCGGCCTCAGCCCGTGCGAAAGACTCCATCTCCATTGCCCTCTTCGACCTGCCGCATCCGTCTGCCCTCCCGTTTGTCCCTTTTCCGTCTGGAAGGCCACACCGCATCCCCCGTCCATAGCATGTCTGCCGAGTATCTGTGTCTCTCCTATAGCTCGTCTACTGTATACAGTATATGTGCCACCACAGCCCTGAAGCTGCAGTCAGCCCTGGGGACCCAGAGAGGAGGTCCTATAACAGCGCAGGCAACGGAAGCCGGCTCCCAGCTAATTGGTTCCTGTGTTAGCGGCACACACAGAAGATGGTGTCAGAGTCAGCACTTTCCCTCCCTCTTCCCACGTTTCCCCTCTCCTTTTCCCCTTTCTCCATCCCTCCCTGCCTGCCAGCCAACCACAGATGCCGCAGGTTTGACATCCCTTCAGGACACACGCCTGAGCTAATATGTACACTGCTGGATGTTTGTGTGTGTTGACAGATGATTTCGGCGTGTCGTCGCCGCTGCCAGTTTGACAAATAAATCCAAACTGCTGCAATTTTATGTACATGAATATATATCTATATATATATATATATATATATATTTGAAATTG
>OMLP01044975.1:9266-55158 GCA_900302685.1 Spondyliosoma cantharus | reverse complement strand
ATCTTCCCTGAGCCTGCCAACTCCAAGAATGAGGAAAACAAGTGATTCCTGCATGGTCTCTGCAGCCACCCACTGGTAAAACAGCGCTCCTACAGGCTGTTCAGATTCAGCTCCTGTCGTTACGTAGCCAAAGGAGTCATTTTCATAGGTCGACCTCCTCTGCGCGGTGAGAGGAGATATCAGAGGGGGGGGGCGTTCATCCCCGAGGTGAAGTTTGGTGTGTCCAGCGGTGAGATAGCAGTGTTTAGCAATGTCTCAGAGTTAGACACACAAATTGCTCTGTTGTTGGTTGTAAAAATCAACATAAGAGCCTATATTCTGTCCCAGTTACAGAAGAACAGAAGAGACAGTGGTTGCGTTTCATCTTTAACGACAACGTGCCGGCTACGGTTCGTGTAAGTTTGTGTGTGTGTGCTAACCACTTCACATCGGACTGCTTCAGTAACGAGGGTCAGTACAAAGCTGGCTTTGCCTCAACACTGACCCTCGTAAAAGGATCAGTACCAACCATACTGGACCCAGCAACTGCACCCGAGCCACAGGTAAGTGTCGCTGTGGTTTGATAGTATTTACAGTTGCCTATAAGTATGGTGAAGTCAGCTGGAAACTGGCTAGCTAGTTAGCTCCGCTTCGGTCCGCTATGCAATGGCGTTTGAAGCGGGTTTAATGTTAATAATATTACGATGGAGCTCAGTTGTCACAGTAAAAAGTCTGGTAACATGTGCAGGCTGGAGACAGAGACGATGCGAACAGTGTCCAAGAGTTTGGAGACTGTGTTGCAGTTCAGACACACTAACCATTCTGAAACGTCCTGCTGCAGCCGCAGAGTCTGTGTTTCTTCTGGGTCCGATTCTGGGTCAAACTGGTACGGCTGAACGAATGCATCTCCGCGAGCCATAGTGATACATCCACCGTAAACATTCGTGCATGCTACTGGCTCGCGTTAGTGGCATCTCTCCCTGAGAGGGACGTGTAGCACGCAAGGCCACTGGGCGAGTCTCTCCAAGTAGGCGTAGACAAGCGGTGCTCATTAGCATTTAAAGGTGCAGGCACAGAAACAGGAGAGGAGACCGCATTTGAGCCACTTTTAGCCAGCTGAAATTCAGGACCATGGATGGGTTTGGGGCAATCCATGTCGAACACAGTGTTGTTGGACCTTTGACAGCTGTGTGACATTGATGAAAAACAGTATAATATGAGACCTTCAAGAAAAGATCACGCTTTAGGTTAAAATAACTATATTCAGTTAAGTCATTTACATTAATTAGCGTATGCATCATTACTTATCATCATCATCATTAATATTATTTCTACTACTACTATTATTATTATTATTATTATTATTATCATCATCATCATCATCATGCAAACTGCAGTCTTCAGGGGAGAAATTCCTGTATATGACCTATACAACCACCTCAACTGCCTAGAAGGGCGCATCGAGTGACATGACACTAGAGGGGTAACTACAGGGTCAACCTTAGAAGCATAATGCCGCTGACCAGGCTGCCATGTTTGACGTATTGGGGGTGAGAACAGGCTACAAAAGGGGGTATGACAGGAATGGCTGTTGGAGTGGCCTATAACAAAAAGGAGTGTAACTGTCTTTGTTGAAAGACACACACACACACACACACACACACACACATACACACACTTTTGTGTCACATCCCTTTTAATAAGTCTTATACTACTTGTTATGTGGGAGGCATCATTGAACCCAGCAGGGTTCATTTTTCATTGCTCCATCTGTTGGTTCATCAGTTCATGGGTCCACAAAGCTGTGTCTGCCCTACTGTGAACGCACCTTTTTATGTAGAAATTTGCGAAGGAGGTGAGTGGTTTTAAGGTTGTGTGCACGAACCCAGGGATGCCTACGCATATCTAATTGCAGCTTTTGCGAAAAATGAGCTTGTTGTACAAGAAATAGTAATAGAACTCTTTGTGAAGACCTTTGATGATCAGAAAACTGAAAAGCTTAGATGCAAGATATTTTATTATAAAGTGAGTTGGATGTATAACTGTGAAATCTGAGTACAGTCTTAAAAGTTACAATTTGTAATTTAGTTTAAAACATTAAAACAAATAGCTTAAATCATTAATGTGTGAAGACTTTCCTTTGTTTTTGCATATGTCTTGTGTTGCAGGATTATTTATTGAAGTTAGCATGCTAACCAGCTAGCCCCTAGCCATAATGTACTTCAAGAGGTGATAGTCCAATAGTAAACAATACCAACACACCCCTGGAGCTCCAAGCACCGGGCACAGTCAGCTGACACAACAGCTAGCTGCACTCTCTAGCTAACAGCAGTTAGCAGCAGTAAGCGGTTACTTGGCGGATATGCTGCCCCCTATTTGTTGAGACTATAAATTCTTAAATAATGCACCTTTAATCTTCTTCACAAAAATAAAGGTGACGATATCATCTTTCTCTTCCTCAACGTACCTCTTTCTTAAGGCTGGTTGAGATGGATGCCATCCTATAGGCTTTCTATCGAGCAGATTTGGTAAAAACATGTCACTTAACGTACAGAGAACATGGTAAGAAGTCTAGCCTGTCTACACACAAAGCCTGTTTGCGTTTCTGTTCGTGTCGAATTGATTGTGAATGACAGAAACTATTTATGCAGACCATTTTTACATCCAATCTGGACTTCAATCAGCTTATCTCCCAGCCGCTCCTCACTCTGACAAGTTGTTCCTCTTATCTGCTCCACACTCATTCTCCTGTGTCTCATGTGGCTGGAGCTCCAGGACAGCACTCATCACCTAGCTTGGTTTGATCACAGTGTTGGATTATTGTGATTTGCTGGAGAAATGCATACCCGAAAGTGGCTTCAAGTAAAAGTAAATCAAACTGCACAGAGTTATTTTCTTTCGAGACATACTCAAATTGCCGATATACGCCAATATTAACCAAAGCCCTCATTTGTTGCCCTGACACTGTGCGAGTCTGCCAACGTGAGCAGAGTGCACTTGGCATGTTTTTCTACCTGGAGCAATGAGCAGCTTTTTGGAAAGTCGCAGTGTCTGTGCTCCCTCTCACTCCAAGATTGCTGCATCCCACGAGCAGATGCCCCACAATGCAATTGCGAGTCAGGCAGCGTCCACCACATTACTCACTCCATTAACTGCAGTCAGACTGAAAGAAACATAGAATTTTATTCATGTTTTAGACACAAATACAAGTGTTTAGTCACAATGATGGACAATGGTGGTGGAGGATAGAGTATGGAGGCAGAGAGGAATCAGGAAATAGGAAATAAGGGTTTGGAGAGAGAAGTAACTACTGATTAGGGCTCACCAGGAGAAGAAATTGCCTCTACAACATTTCCATGTTCTGGTTTGTGCAGATGGTTTTATATTTAGATGTTACTAATGCCAGAACATCAGCTTTTTTCCCACACTGTTTTTAAATGTGTTAACCCAAAACCAGTTTACTGCTATTAATATAATAATACAAAAAGAGACAATTGCAAGATTTAAAGAGATAAATAATACAAAGTGAACCAAGTAAGGCTTGTTGACTTCTTTCTTTCTTCGGGAAGAGATTCTTTACTGCTCAAAAACGGAGCAAAATGACATGACATTTTTGCATGAGTGCTTGAACTTTATTGCCTATGAAGACCGATTTATTTTTCACCAAAAGAATCCGACGTTGAACACATTCTCCTTTTCACCTACAAATTGTGAATGAGAGTGCATGAATAGAAATATTTTGCTTTGAGCATTTTAAAATAGTTGCATTATTTACTCTTAAGCTAGTGATTAGATCAAAGCTGTCAGTTTCTAAAGACCAAAACCTCAGAACACGATCCATCCTTTCACTACAGCCTAGAACACTTGAACTTTTCTCATATAATGCAACCGATAGCATCACAGAGTCAAGCTATACTGGGGCATCATCCTTGATTGCTCTCTGGCCTGGAGTGGGGCTGCAGACCCACATGCAGGGCGGCAGTGGGCAGGTGCAGGAAAAGGCCCTGATAATTGGCTGGCTAGTGCGTCCAGGCCTCCGGTGGGGCTGTGCTGTGACTCCTGAGGAAGACACACAAAATGAGCTACTGCATCAAAAATTGAGGTTGGCAACCTCCATGCACGTCTGGGCGATTTTTCAAATGAGCATTTCTTGGCCCCAGAGGAGACCATGGTGCTCTTGCTATCATAAGCAATTGGAATAGAAATGGACACAAAATACTTTTTCGCTGGCATGCATAAGTAGGTTGGGCAAGAGGGCAAACTGTGATGTTCAAAGGGTTGCGGATGAGAGAGCAGGAACAAAAAGAGACGTGTTTTATTTTCTAAAGAAATGAGGTTAGCATATTTTTGTTACTGTAGTTTTTCTGTTAAGCCTCTCATTTCCTTTTCCTGTTCTATGAAGAATGAAAAGAGATCAGAGGATGGGCTTTGAGTCCTAATAAGAACTGTAAGGACTGAGTGGTGCATCCTGCTGCCACTGACAGAGCTTTGAAAGCCCAGAGCAGAAATAGCTCCATTTTCACATCAGAGGTTCCAAACCTCTTTTAAAGGTTTTGATGAATGTTACTTTAGACAAGTGTGTTATCAGCTTTCTTTAATCCAAAGCAGCTATAATAACGCAAGGGTCTGCATTGTTTTCAGTTGCATATGCTGCTTAATATGGCACAGCAAGTTTTTTAATTCTCCAACTTGCCAAATATGCCAAATATCAGAGACACAAAATGTGAGTATAATTTCAGCTGGAATTTGATTAAATTGTTCCAAAATTTGATTCGCTCGAATGTGGGTGTCAAAGCAAGCTGCGTCTCTGGAGAACGACACTTTCACCCACACCTGGCTCACTATATAAGGGGGTGGAAACAAACAGAGAAGTAATTACAGACTTCGAGATGGAAACTGCAGTAATTGCAAATGAATGAAAGTCTTTGTCAAAAGTTTTTTTGTGATCTGATATCTAAACAAATAGTTCCAACCCATGACAATGCTCCATTTAGTGATGTGTGGATCAGATCCCCAACGTTTCTGTTCTAGCTAAACATACAAAAGAAATCATCAAGAGGGACACAGTTAAAAAGTAACAACGCTATAACCAGGAACTACTCTAAATAATGCCTGGATGACAGGAAATACCTGTCAGAATGATGAGGTTTTGCAAAAGCAGTTTGAAGAAGAGGAGAAGAAAGAGAAAGACCCAAGTCACCAAGTCCTTCGGCACTCGCTGTTGCTGAGGATGGGAAAATGATTCTCCTCTGTCTGGGCTTCAGATATGTGTGGACATTTAAATAATGACAGTTCCCTGTAATATTAAAAATACAAAATGTATGTTTCATTAAGCTTTTGTACAAAGTATCGTACGGGTATGAGTGACACTAGCCTGGATTTGATACAGTATTTCATCAGAAAGGAAATCACTTTCTAGCTTCACTCATGACTTGGCTAGCTACTGGGCGGAGTGAGCTGGTTGAACCATATCTCATACAACGGTGAATAATGTAGGCCCTCATGTATGATTCATAAAAAGAGAAAGGAGAGGAATCGTGGCAATGGTCTACTGAAATGCTTGTGTTGGACATGATTGCTTACTCACTTTAGCTCTGTATTGGTCTCCACCAATGTATAGGTAAAAATCTTGCTCTTCACAGGCTAAATGCTTGGGAGCCACTAGCCTATGTTCGAGCCAACAGTTAGCTCAAAGACATACTAAAAGCTATCATGTGTCTGAACACATGGCAGATTTTAGGTCATTGTTTACCTTCCATTTTTAGTCCAAGGATGCTAGGCCTACCTAGCTTGTAAGCAGCTAAGTTGGGTTACATGTTTGACGGTCTTCGCCAGCTAGCCTAGTTGCTAACTTTGTCTGCCGTCTGTGCCGGGCACTTGCATTCAAGCATGGTTTTATCATGTTAGCTAAAAACTGGAAATAACTTTGCTGAGAGGAGAGCTTACTGGCCAATACCCAAATCTTTTAGCTAAAATCTCTGTACAGCTGAAAACTCTCAGCGGGTCGATTACTGCGAGCGATGCCTTTCACCTCGGTGAAGCTTTGAAGGCAACCAACAGGACATAAACACAGCTGTAACTGGGTCCACAGCTAGATTAAGGGTAATCTTTCTACTCCATTATCTCAAATATCTTATTCCCTTTGGGGCTAAACTGTATTCTGATGATTCGAGGGAAAAAAAAATAAGCCTGCCCCAGATCCTGTTTGCATGTCACGCCTGAGCAGAACTTGGCAGAGTTGATTGAGGGACACATTTGCATTTGGCCGACCAAATCACTATTTTTATAGACCCCTTTCGCAATTACATATTCTCTGTGTTAATGTTACTTTCAGATGGAATTAGTTCTTTATGTGCTCCGATGCTTGTAGTCCATTAATTTAGTTTTATTGCCGCTAAATTAGATTCACTTACCCCCTCTGGCAAGGAAGCAGAATGTGCATAAAAATAACTTATACCCCTAAACATTTGTTCTCAAAATATTCAGCTCAAGTACACTGCAGGTAGGCCACATGAATGCTAATAACCTTCAAAACTCCTTCATGTTTCAGACGTTTATCGTGATACGAACTGAATTACTCTCTCGGCTTGTCATTTAAGTTCTTCTAAAAGTCACAGGCTGCCTCCGCCGAGTGGGGACATGTCTCACCACCTACTTTACGTTTCTGAGGGAATGTTTTCTCTGAGGATCTGGCATTGAGCTGATGATAATATTGTCACCTTCAGCCCACCACATTCTCTGCAGACGGTGCTCTTTCACTTTCATCCTTTAACGTTATATTTTAGTGCCACTATTAAGGCGTTATGAGTTTGCATGAGTGTTTTCTTTCCGCAGGAGAAAGGGCTGTGACTCTCGGGGTCACTTTGGGAATTGTGTCTGATTGCAGCTTGTGTGGTGAACTATGAAGTACATTTTCAAAGAGCCGTACAGATTGCTCTGTGGGGAACTGCGGCTAGGACTAAACTGAGGAGAAACAACACAATGCTGAACAATGAAAGCAGAGGAGCACGTACGACTGTGGAATTATTTAAGCTCTCAAATCACAGAACATCGGGGTGCTGCTACTCGAGAGTTATATGTCAAACATCCTCTGATGTGAAAAGAAAAGGATGGTTTTGCTCTTTTCATTTCTGATACAAATAACTGATGATGTCAATTACTGTTGCAAGCAATGAGTGTTTTGACCCAGAAGTAGAACAAACACCAATACTTAACACTTGTCTGGCATTACACTGATAAAGTGAAAACAGGATTTATTGTAAAGACGAGTAGGTTGCAGTGATGAATGGTGGACGAGATTTGGACCAGGAGCACAGGAGACATTCAGTTGGTGTCACAATGAGAGCAGGGAAGCCGGACCCAATTGCACGAGACCGCAGGCAGAAATGTCGATGGATGAGGTTTATTATGGACCAGCAGCTGGGACAGGCAAACGCGGCAGGCTCAGGGAAACATAACAACAGGATGTCATGTTCGACAGGTGACTCGACCGTGATGGAACAAAAGACTGGACTTAAATACAAACTAAACTAACGAGAGGATGAGGTGCAGGTGGAGAGAGGCGGAGAAACACAGCTGAGGGTAATGAATGGTAAAAACACCAGGAACAGGAACAGGGAAGGTGGAAGGCTAATGAAGGAGATGCAGTGGAGGGAAAGCAGCCTGGTGGAAGAACTCAGGTAACAGGGCTGGGCGAATTAAACAGACACGAGACAGGTGTGGAGGGAAAATAGGCTGTAGAGGAGCGCAAGAAGAGGAAAAACCTATACAACACACATACGGTGAAACTAAATTGATAGGATTATGACCGGAGACCGGTAATGCCGTGACCGATTCAGTCAATACCTATGTTGTGATGAACGGCTCTGTTCGCGCCGTCCAATCTGTTAATGCCATTTTTAAATGCTCACTGTGGAGTTATCTTGCATACAAACAAAACTTTTGAGTTATTTAAATCCAGTATTACATCCATTTTCACAGCCTGTGAATAAAAAACTTGTGATAAAAATGAAGAATTCATTTTCTCTCCTAGCATTGAGTTGCATTTCTTGGCACAGCCGCCTGAAGATCAGTGATTAAGTGTCAAACTAATGGCAGGAAGCTGTAATAGATAAATAAACGAGAAACCTACTCCAGTCATCTTGTCCTCCCGATTTTACATTCACGACAAAACATGAATTGAAACTCTTTTTTGTTGAAGATTTGTGTGTTTATGCTAGTGAGTTGAGTGAAACTGATGAATTCTAAAGACGAAAGCCTTCAAACATAGTGCAGGCCATGAGAACAACCTGAACCACATTTTCTCATAAAATGCTACCACAGCTCTGTATGCCTCTCAAAAGTGAGCTCTAGTTGGGCATCAGGTTTGATTGGTCCCTGGCCTGGAGTGGAGCTTCACATGGGAAGTCCCTACATGGGAAAGCCTTGTGTGTGTTACATTTATTTTTTCATGAGAAAATAAGGACTTAGACAACAATAAAATGGTCAATTCATCAAAAATCTATTCACATAATTTAAGCTACCTTAATCAGCATTTGCTTTCAATAAAATGTCCATTAATTTGTATTAACGGCACGGGTGTGGCTGAAAGCGAAACGGTTCAGATTTCTGCTTTCATCTAAAGGCTGAGATCTGACTCCCCTCGATGTGTCAAGCTGGAGAGCAGATGAAAGTGGAGCCAAATACCAGAGACAGCAGGCAGGCAAAAGGTTTATTCAAAATAAACCTCAGGGACAGGATAAGTGGACAGCAGGATCAGGCAAACACAACAGACGACTCGACAAACTCAGTTGAACTAATGACTACACAAACTAAGCTAACGAAGGGATGCGGTGCAGTTGGACAGAGGCGGAGAAACGTGGGTGAGGGGAATGAGCGGAGGAACCGAGAGTGCAGGGAAGGAGCTGGAAGAACACTGGGAACACGGCTGGGCTGACGGAGGTGACGCGGTGCAGGTGTGGAGGGAAAGGAGACTGGAGAGGAGCGCAGGATGTAGACAGCGCACAGAGGAAAGAGGGCACGAGACACCACACAAAAAAAAACAAAAAAAACAAAAACATGTGAAACACAGAACTGAGGGCATCATGGCACGAGGCAGATATAAATGCCACGCCATTTAGTCATGTCCCAAATATCACACGGTTGCCATCCATGAGCTCCTGTCTGAGCATCTGGTGATCGGTATGTCGTAAATGTTAGGGATCACCAAAGCAGCAAAAAGTCAAAGGAAATCTTATCTTTGTAAATTCTTTGTGGCAAGAGATAATGTTGGAAAAGAACATTTTCCTTGATAATAGAAGACTGCAGACTCTCTAATGAGAATTCCTTTGCTTTGGTTACCGCGGACACCGAGCTTAATGCCCCATTAACAAACAGTATGTCCCGAACTGGTCATGACGATTTTATTTTTCTCTGCTTTTGTAGGATGGATTATGAGGTTGCCCAAGCAATGAAGAAATTCGATTCAAGCTTTCCTCACCGGTCCCACTCGGACCTGTCGGTTTGATGAAAACATCCCATTTTTGTTGTGAATCCATACTACAGTGTCGGCCCCACTGTGTTTCATGGAGCCATAGAGCAAAACGTTCCACACTGACGTCACTTCTGATTGTTGTAATGCATGGAGAATTTCAAAACAAATCACTATGCAGAATAATAATAACAAAAGCAGAGCGACAGACACTGTGGTGCATGATAGGGCTTACACTCTGTTCCATTAAATGTTGAAGGGGAAATTCCCTGCTGGTAGGGTGCAATTGCAATATTAGTATGCTACGTCGGTTTTAGCTCTGATATGAGAAAATAAATGAACAAAACATTAATGCTTTAGAGCTAGAACCAGCAAAAATGTATGGTTTCCAAGCAACTGCCAACATCGCAGTATGTCAGAGCTATAGCCAATACACCACGGTGTTTATTCTAAAATTAACTAATTATTTATCCATCATTCAATTTTATATAGTCTCTTGTTCAGGGTTAACATCAGATCAGTGACACTTTATTGTCCCAGTGGGACATTTGCCTTGGACACAGCAGTGTTTTCAGAATAAAGGCACCACAGTTCAAAGAGGACAAATACATTATTCAATCCATTACTTAGTACAAATCTATATTTTTAAATGTATATGTTGAGATATTGGGACATGTATATGGAAAATACTGTGAAATACCAAGTCAGTTCAATCAACATGCATTTTTGGGTTTATATTTGATCTTTATATTTTGACAGCTTTTGCTTTGACAGTAGCTAGACGGGAAATGGGAGAGAGAGGGGGGTGTGACATGCAGCAAAGGTCCTCCAGCCAGGATTCGAACCGGGGAATGTGGCATGCGCTCTTAACCACTCGACTATCTGCGCGCCCCATTCAAGCTATGTTCCCATTACCCACCCGGTCGAGGCAGATGATGGCCCGCCATTGAGTCCGGTCCTGCTCCAAGGTTTGTACCTGTCGAAAGGCAGTGAAGTCTCTGGACAGCGACACATTCTGAGCTATGATTTAACTATGACCAATTGCTTCTCCTTTTGTGAGCTAAAGAATGTGGCTGGTGTTGGGTTTACAGGTCCAGGGGTCCCCAGAATCATTATTCAGCTGTGTGTGTGTTCAAGGTTAGCGAGAAGACGAGGCCACTATAGGGTACTAAAACTGAGTTTGACCCTCATACCAGATGGTTGGAGATGTATGAACGTTTACATTTCCAGAGAAGGACAGAGAAGACCCAAGGAGGGTGATGGCAGGCAGGCCAACTCCCCTTTTGCCTATTGGATAGATGGACCCTCAGTCCACCAAAGTGGCCAACTAGAAGAAGGAGGTAGGTGAGGGCGAAATGACTCTAAAAAGGCCTGCACAGGCAGAGAAAGTGGGGTGGTTGCTTGTAGATGTCCTAGATCGAAGGTTCGAGAGGATTTCTGGTAGAACTTTGCCATAGATTTGGGAAAACCGGGTGTGGCCACACTGGTCCGGACGTAGGCTTGAGACTCAATAAAGATCGCTCTATCATTCCACCCAGCCTTGCCTCCGCAGAATTCTTTCATCACCAAACTACCTGCCGACACTTTTGATGAAGACAGCCCAGAAACAACGAGAGTTTTTTTCTCGCCACTGTCACCGAGGGACTTGTGGGAGAAATGTTGGGTCTCTTTAAATAAGTTAATCAAGGATTTGGTTTAGACCTGATCAATTTGGAAAATGTCATGAGATGACATGATGAGTTGTTATGACTTGGTGATATACAAATAAAGATCCTATAGAGTGCTGATGTCTCGCCCCCCCCAGTCGGGCTCATGGGACCTTATTTCAAGTAGTTACTGGGGAGAGACAAATACATTTTTGATCCCATTTGAATTGTCCCATTCAAATACAATGCAATGTCAAGAACAGTAGAGTGTAATTGAAAATAAAAATAAAAATAAACCTGAGAATTTAAATAACTTTATAGGAAAGCCCTTTAAGGAGAGGCAAAGTATTTTGGGTACATTTCCATCTAAAGAACATCTACACTGATCCAGTTGTGACAACAGATTGAGGAGCATTTCAAACAGGTTCATTCACATCAAGTCCCGAGCTTTGTGCTTTTGCAACACTTGTACTTTTAATTAATGACAAATCAATCTCAAGTATCGAGGTTGGTGTTGACAGAAGTTGCAGCTCTGGCGCAAAAACACTTGGTTAGGGTTGGGAAAAGATCATGTTGGGGCATGAAAGACACATTTTGGTGGGCACAAACACAGCTGGAGCTGTTCCGACTTCACAGTGATAAAAGAGAAATAAACCACAAAAACGAAAAAAGATAGTAAGTAAAAAGTAAACATATGATGGTCGTCAATTTAAAAGATACATTTCTAAGTCAAGAAAATTGCAGTTTGTCATGAATAAAGTTAAATACTATGCAGTTTTGTGTTACACGGCTCAGTGAACTACACTGTCTCACTCAACATGTCACCAACACTAAGTATTAACACAGATGAAAATCCAAATAAATCTGGTCATATTGACAACTGCAGTGATGTGAAAGGGTTGATCGTCAGTCCTGTGAGCAAGCTAACACATCTACAACGTTTCACCTACGCCACTAACAAGACTGTTGGCCGTGTAGTCTTTAAAATTATGCATTTTCACAGTTATATTTTATATTTCATATGTATTATATGTATTTCATGGGATTTATGGCACAATTCAAACGGGATCCAAACATTATTTGCCTCTCTTCATTCGCTACCATACAGGCTTCTTTCTGAAATAAGGTCCCATGAGGGAAACTGGAAGGGATGTGATTTTTGCTCTCTATGTTTCAAGGTTCCTGTGTTCCCGAGGCCCTTTGTTCCCACTGTCTTATATCAAAGAGTCCTATGTTCCCAGGATCCTGTTTTTCCGGGGTCCTATGTTTCCCGGACTCTGTAAAAACCCCATGTTCCATTTTTTATGTTTCTTGGTTCAATATTCTGTTCACACACATTAGCCATCCTATTGTGTTCTGTTCAAAACCCTAACTCTAACCCTGGGAACATGTGAACTGGGGGACATAGGACCTGTGGCCCGTAGGAATCATTCCTTTCAGGTCAGCTAATGCAATCTCGAAAAACCTGTGGCAAGAAAAAAATCTTTCAAATTCTGCTCGTAAGTCCTACTTGATCTGTCCTTTCATTCCGCATTTCCAGCCGAAAGGAGCGATTTGCATTTTTCTGACATTCCTGGCAGAAAGCATCATTGCTGTCTAAACGTGTGATGGGGAATACTCCAGGCAATTTGAGTCTCTGAACCTGTGCTTCCACATTGACTGCTTTCATCATAAGAAATGGTTAAACATCAAGAGGTGTGAGAGAATGGCTGCGTGTGGAGCAGTCAGGGCTGCCTGCCTTACGTGTATTGCACAAGGCTCTTGGGGGATCTGGAGTGAGATGCTTTTATTTCACAGGAGTAAGACATAAACCCCCGCAAATTACACCAGACTACAAACCAGTGGGAGAACCAACCGAGATAACGGGCTTTGATGCCCTTGTCTCCCCCACTGCCTCCAGCAGCCATCCATCAGCACAAATCCAAAGGCCAGAAATGATCTTCCTGTTGCCTGATGGAGCGTTGTATGCACGACTACACATCTCAAGTTCCTATCACACCTGAAAAGGAAATGGATATCCCAATAATATTTTTTTGGGGGGTGGGTTTCCTTACTTCTACAGTGCTATCCAAGAAAACTACTGCAAAGTTTTACTCAAGAAATCTTGTTTTTCTGTGAAATGTGCTTTCAGAAAAGTATGCTAAAAAGTCTCATTTCAGAGATGAAAGCGAGTGGAAAAGCTCTTAATGGCATTCACCAAGTGCTGAATTTTGCATTTCTATTCCAACATGAAATTACCTCGAATGCAACCGCCTAAACTGATGCATTTGCACCTCCCCCCCTCTGATTTTGATATCTTTTTCCTACACGTTTCTTAGAATTGTTTTTTAATGACTTGGTTTATATAATTGAGTAAATACATATTTGTCAAATATGTAATATGTGTATGTTCTGGATATGCAAAATTCATTGGCTGGATTAGTGATAAACCCATCCAATGTGTCAAACCTTTAGAAAAGCATGAAAAATGTAAATTGTCTAGAAATAACATTCATATATTATCGAATACATCCGGAGGCGATCCTGTTTATGGTATTGCCAAAAATGAAGCAGATAAATGCAAAAATAATATAGTTCCTGTCTATACTGTACTTAGTCTGCTAGTGTTGCACAGTTGCTTTAGTTTGTGTGTGTAGAGAAGTGGGGGTATGCGATTGTGGAAATGTATTTTGGCACACCGAGTTCTGACGCTGAGGTTGGCAAAGTCTATGACTCATTAAACTTTGACCTGATTTATCTATAACAAAGAGCCATATTCGAAAAATTCAGGTCACATGGGCTGTCGCTAATTTGCTCCATTCCAGTTATTTCCATCACTGACTTGATAAAAGGCTAATTTGCAATTGTCCACTGTTTCGTATTCTCTCTGACAGACAGTTTCGGTCCTTGGCCGAGGATGTCTCGTGACGGCACCGACTCCTCCACCACTGTTCACTCTTAAAGTGGACTGAATGTGTCTGTAGTCTCTTCCAACATAACCAGCAGAGTGAGACATATTCTTTCCAGCTGTTCACGTCACGTCACTTTGAGGAGTCTCCTTCAAAATTCATAATGCAGATCTCCCAGTTCATTCATTATGTAGGGATATTTTAACCATTTGTTTTTGAACCATGACTGGTAAAAAAATAAGTTGTCATTTCAATGCATCTGAAACTTATTTAATCATCATCCGGGTAAAAATGTATATCAGAAGACATGAGAAGAGACATGAGTTGTGATACGGGCCAATAAAAAAAATAAGAAAAAGAAAAAAAACATTGGGACATCCTTATTAATTCCTTAACAATGTGTCATTTGTTTTGCAGAGTACTGCTTTATTGTCTTCATTCTTGTTCTGCACAGAAGGCGTAATTGGGTGGATGGTGGGTGGACAGACATCCTGAACACGAGAGTTCAAATCCTGAGTCTCACTGCTTACAGGAGATGTGTTAATATTCATATTGAAGTCTGCAGTTAGTAACATTTTCCCTTAACTCGCATTCATTTCTATTTAATAAATTACTGAAGCTACTAACTACTACTAGTAGTAGTAGTACTACTATGTTGCATCTATACTTAGAGAGTGTGTGCAGCTGTGTTTCATACTTGTTGATGACTACGGCAAGGCAACTACTGTCGGCTTTTTTTCACAGCAGACATTATGACATGTCATAGCAGAAAAGGCACAGGTTTAATTATAATAATTATAATAACAAAAGCTCAGTTCTATTCAAGTGTCAGAGACGCGAGTGACAGCGAGCCTGTATAATACCAGGAGAGCGAAAGAAGAGCTTCTAAACGGCCTGTACTTTTGAGGAGCTGCTCCGGGTAACCTTTTTCAGCCAGCTTTGACTGACTGAGAAATCCTCGACATCCGAGCGGAGCTCACTCACTTATCAGTGAACAAAGAAGAAGACAAAGAGCTTTTTCACGGCCGAGGTTTGCCATGTTTGAGCAGGTAAAATGCAGGCAATATTTATAATAAGTATATAAGTATTAAAAAATACGTATTTTGGATGCTGACCCACTGTATCACCAAAACGACTCTCTAACTTTAAAAGCACATGAAAAACAGAAGTAGACCATCTATAGACCACACATAAAAATGTATTTTATTTAGTGTATTAACAAATTGTATTATACATTTTATAGACAGTGTTTTTTGTAACTTTTGTTTCACAAACAACAGCATTTATAAAAATAAAAGCACATGTAACATATATTGTGATCGTGGTGTCATGTTTTCTCGGCAAATCTGAACTCATACAGCATCTATTTATCCACCGTTTGTTGAGCTTTTGTCTTTTCTTACAAAAATGTGTAATAGAGTTTAAAAACGGGATGAGTCTACTGTCGTATGGAGAGCTAAAAACAATGAGGTGCCCGTTATGTATGTCCCCGGTTAAAAGGGGAGGAATAGATGATACACATGATAGTAAAGAATGCGTTTATGTTCATTTTTGCCCCCGAAAAGAGAAAAAAAAAAAAAATGTGATGAGAAACGTACAAACAAAACCACATGCTGGCGTTGAAATGTTTATATCTGTGAGATGATTACATTGCTCGGGTAATACGTCATCAGCAAAAGCTTTTGTTTATGCATGTATGAGTGACTTTGATTTGTGCAACCTACAAACGTCAGCACGTTGGCAACATGTCGGTGGCGGCGGAGTTCTAAATTGATCTTATTAACCGTCAAAGTCATTGTTGTCATCAGGAGAGGAAACAAAGCTATGAGGCAAGTCTGGTGAAATCCTCCCTAATTCTACAATGTTGTACAAATTTATACGAAAAGCTGACATGAGAATCCCAAATGCACTCTTGAGATCCATGACGGCAATGAAAATGTCCCTCAAATGTCCCTTGCTCGGCTCCAGAATTGCTCTTAACCATCATCAGGCCTGTGTGATAACTGCTCCGCCATCTGTGCACCTGGCCGCCTGCCCACTTATTAGCTACATAATTTGGTTGTTTCGTATTCCATCGAGTTGGGCTGCTTGGCACTGAAGGTCTGCAGCGCTGCCTGGATCCTGGCAACGTCTGTGGTGGACAGTTTGAGCCGGTGCCGCAGCAGACAGGAGAAGAGGTCCAGAGGCTGCGCTCCGGGCGGGGAAAGCCTGTTGACCCGATCTCGGATCTCCAGCAGCTGCAGCAGGGCCGAGTCCTGCGATCCCTGAGTATATGGGTAGTCTAGCTGTAAAATCAGGTCCTGGATCGCTTCCGGGTCGAAGTGCATACTATAGCCATATACCTGGATGCTGTTGATCTTCATGTAGCCTAGATTCCGTCCCGGTTCCAGGTACTCCAAGGGTTCATAATATACAGTTCCGTTTCCGTTACTTGAGGGCCCTCTGATGCGGCTCCTTAGGTAAAAGTGGACTGTCTCAAAAAACGTTTTCCACTTGTTTCCCAAAGTCAAAGTCCAGTTATAACAGTCATAGGGAAGGTCTAATTTAGTCCTCTCCCAGTCTGGGTAAATGTTCTGGTCTATGGGCATGATCCAGCTCTCCGAGTGGCTCCCCCCGAACGGATTGATGTAGACAGACAGCATGGGGTCCAGAGTGCTGTTCTTGGTAAGGCAGATCTGTAGAGACATCCCCAGGAGCATGTGGACATGATTTGACTTGTATTTGTTACTCTTCAGCGTCAGCAGCATCCTCTTCCTCCATGACGGGTCGAACCAGTTATTCAGCCTGACGTCGTTGCTGACAAAGATCCCGTGGATGCTGATGCGGTTGTCACGTTTCTGCAGGAGGTAGCGCAACTCCATGTCCTGCAGGTCCGTCTCGAAGCCAATGTAGTGGTCGGTGGAGTCGGGCACCTCGTTGCGGCACGCGCCCTGACTCAGCATGTAACCCTGGTTGCAGGTGGCGCAGCGCGAGCGGTTCTCGTAGGAGCAGGAGGCGCAGGAGGTGCCCTCGCCCACCGTGCAGGGGATCACGCCCTGGCAGGGTGGGTGCTCGTAGGGGCAGGAGCAGCTCCTGGTCTCCTCCAGGTAGGAGCCGATGTGGTTGTTCTCGCTGCAGTACATGATGGAGAGGATGTAGTTGAGCCAGTAGCTGAAGGGCCTGCGACAGAGACAGAACAAGGATGTAAGATCCATGTAGGTATAAATACATCTCATTAATATCATTAGAAATATGTTCTAAGGATTACAATCTCGCTCAGAAACACACACATTTAAGAATGTGGGCAATGACCACACAGAAGCTACTTCGTCAGCTGAAAATTAAGAGATATAGTCTGATAGATAAAATGCATGGGACTAAACATTGAAGGTAAATTATACATCTTTTCAAGGTTTTTATCCCGTGTCCTTTGTGTAGATTTTTCAGTTATCTCTATTGGTCATGTAGGAATATAATAATATACAGAATATGTGTTGAGTATTGATATTAAAATCCCCCTCTTTCTCTTCCTGTAGAACTAGAACATATTCTTTTGATGACACATCCTGCACTCAAATCTTCCAAATGGGATTCAGGGTGACCGACGAAAGCCTGCGTTGTGTGTTTTTAATATCAGTGCCAAAAAAAGAAAAAAAGAAAAAAAAAAAATAGAAAAAGAAAAATGTGGCAGAGGTCTAATATCTCCCTCATCTGCTTCGTGATCGAACAATGGGGAGCGAGGGCGGCGTGGCTAAAGGTCGGCCCTTCTCCGCACCGCTTCACGTTCTCCAGAGAGTCACGCCTGCCAAGCAAGGCCCACGTCTGAGCGCTCCATTCAAAACCCTGAACATTTTCATCAACTCCGTCTAGGAATTTAAACCCAGTCCGCATTTTGGTTTCACGAATGTTTTTTGCTCTTAAAAAAAAAAAAAAAAAAGTTACCTTGACAAGCTAAAAGTGTAAAGTCAGTACATTTATAACTAAGGAGTTTCTCTTTGTTTAAGTTTGAACACTGAAAGGCGAGCTAATCTGCCCCATCAGGTGTTTGACGAAGGTACAATAAGCTAACAGCAAAACAACTTTAATCAGATTCTGATCATTTTTTTTTTTCCAACACAGTCTCAACCAGTTTCAACCAGTGAGAAAAGCAGAGCCATTTGTTTAATAACAATTCTGCTCCAACTTTGGTAAACTACAGTGTTTTATGTAACCCCCCCCCCCCGGTGAAGAAAAGCTGTCATCTGGGCCTTTAAGAAACAGTATTTAACATTATAAATGTCACAGCGGGACATTTCATAGAAAAAGGGCATTTTCATGCATGAGTCAGTCCCGTGTAGAGAAATGATTTAGAGCCAGTGACTATGACTATATAAATAACAATTACTGGATGTTTTATTTATTCTAAGACAAAAGCTCTAATGGTGAATCAAAATTCCTGAGATATTTTGTGAAAGAGAAACAGATGGACCGCATGACAAGAATATAATGTCATAAATCAGTCTTTGACTTCCTTTGTTTCACATCTGTCACACTTCTGAATCCACTTTTGTTCTCGAGCAGAGTTTGCAGTTTTGTTATTGTGCTTGTGTGCAGCTGCTAAATTAATTTGGTGGAAACAATGGTGCATGTATAAGTAATTTACATTCAAAGCACATTTTTTGAAGGAACGAACAACATTTGTCCAAACAGTTGCTCGGCTAAATAATAGCTGGGCTGCACCGTGTGTGCGGCACAGGGAATTTAAACTTCATGATGAATATTAGATCAAAGCTATTAAAAGTCTGCCAGGTTTCTTTCCATAACTTCACGAACCAGGTTTGGAGCAAATATACGAGGCATATTTCAGCATTTCAAAACAAGTGTCTGCCTCAGTACATTATCTGGAGGACCATTTCCCATTTCTACACAGGGATAAATTCTAAGGCAGTGTTTTTCGCTGACTTTCGCTTACCGAATGTTTGGTGAGACACATTGATGAATGTTGAAACGCATGTGATTGTGCACAGCACTGTCGCCAAAGGAGAGCAGATGAAAGTAATTTGTAATAAATCTAACTGAACTGGAGAGGCTGAAACTTTAAACGAAGAGGACTGACTGTGCATTTGAAACGCTCTGATTTGAAAACTGCTGCATATTCAGCACAGGAGAGGTTCTGCATTTTTGAGAAAGTAATCTGATAGAACCATGTTTGATCTATTACAATGTATTCAAAAAGCAATTTGGTTTGATTATAAATTGAAAAGAGACACGTTTTTAGGCTGTAATCGGGGCTCTTGGCAATCATCATCACAGGAGTGGCATAGAGAGGGCAAAGTTAGTGTGATATCATGAAACTATGTTATGTGATGATAATGTTAAAACTACAAATGCACAGTTTTTGTTTTTTTTTCACTTTTTTCAAGGCAGTTGCTCATTGTATGGTGGATAAATTACAATTGAATATGGTGAGAAAAAAAAAAACAACTAGTATATTTATATATAAACATGAAACTAAGTTGATTACTCACATGAATCACTTTTGAATATGCAGACGTCATCTGATTAAATAGGGGCAAATTTAATTTCAATCACAAAACAGAAGTTTTAACGTTGGCTAAAGCCAGGTTCAAAATGAATCGTTTTATTTTGTTGAACTATTAGAGTCAAAGGTTAATCTGTTTTTTACCACTCCATAAATCTGAAAATACTGCTACCACCGATGAAAAACATCATTTTTTTTATCATGTTTTAGAAATAAAATTATATGCAAATCACACTGTGACTGATTTATATGAACAGGATCAAGTGTGGATTGTAATTGCTGCTTGGTATTGTATGACTTTTTTGTATGTACTGTCCGTCTGTCTGATGTGTACGGTGATGTGAAAAGGAATTTCCCCAGGTGATTACTTACATTTCAGCAACAGTGTTTAACTTTTTGTTTACCTTGAAATAACAGCTTCAAAATCATGTTGATGGCACAGTGTCTTGTAATACGGTGAACGGTGTCTCAGCCACTCTCAGCCTTCTGCACATGTGACTACAGTGAGAGGGTAGGATTTCTGTGCACTTCAACATACAAGTTTCCAACACATAACACTGGAATGATTTAATTAGTTTTGTTTGTAGTCAGCACCCACATTACGTTTCACAAATTGTTACGCACCTCGGATTTGTATTTGCCACAAATGGTTTCACACACGAATTGCCGATTTCTACATTATGTTGCTTTAAGAGATCTATATTTTGTATATGTGGCGATCTAACTTGAATGAGCCAACTCACATTAATGCCCAGAAGAGAGATATGAACTGAAATAATCGCCTGGACATTTTCTTTGCACAGAAGACTTGTTATGGAAGCGAGATAGACCAAAATCTCACTTTGTGCTGCCTTTGTTAAGCAGTGGAAGTAGAAATACTGATGTGAATAAGTATACATAACAGGCACAAGGCAAAGTACGCTCTCTAAATGAGAAGAAAAAAAAGAGTCTACTACTTTTTTTCTTTTTTTTTTGCAATAAGTGCATCTGAAGGCTACAGAACATTTCGTCTGCGGTGTTTGTCCACTTCCAGTCAGTTTAAATTTGAGAGCTTGGAAACAGCGAGCCACTCTGATAAAATATCCCAACATCACAGCGAGTGTACAATAGTCGGGAAAAAGACATTTTCTAGCATCGTTAAATTTAAAATCCGGTCGCAGTTTGTCAAAACACAGCCGATGTAACGCGTTAACGGTTTTAGCAGCACAAGGCTCCTCCGAAACTCATCAGAGTCACTTGTGCATATCTCACCTCCAGAGAGGAGGCTGTGCACAGCGAGACAGAGGAAGCTGTCCCGCCTTCACAAAGCGCATTGTATCAGCAGGACATGTAAACTGTCATGGAGACGCAGTGTGCAGCGCGGGCCGAAGAGAAGCTGGGTGTTCACTCTGCAATCTGTTCATTGTCTGTCAGCTCATTTCACACACATCAGTGCCACACACAAACTTTCTCCTTCCGCCACACATTCAATTTTCACTAGTGAGCTTACCGTCTCACTCCACTGAAGACGCGGTACATTTTTTCCATTAAAAGCGATATATATATTTACTCGGCGAACCACAAAAAAAACAAAAAAAAAAACAACATCAGTTGCGTTGTGCGTCCATCACTGCTGTTCTGACACCTTGTACTCAGACGCCGAGAAAAACATACTGTCCTCCTCTTCAGAGGCTGTAATAGAAAGTTACAATAGAAACTGCGAAATGGATTTGCAACGTTAAGTCACAAAGCATATGTTTTGTGTGTAACTGACAAAGACTGATCAAAGACCGTCAGTACGTGAATAATGGCCGTGGACTTTTAGAGTTCTCCATGAACTAGGTCACTACACACAATGAAATACAGAGATACACTCTTGAAAACAGGAAATCATTGTATTTTTGTTTTTTGTGTTTGTAAAACTCAAAAAAAAACAAAAAAAAAAAACATTGCAGGTAGTTAATGTCAGTCAAAAATGTATTTTGTGTCAGATTCGTAGAATATTATACATGATGTCCTGCAGTTAAATGCAATATTTCAATCGAGGCAGGGAAGGCGTCTCTTATTCTAAGTGCTTTGCTTTCAACCCCGCTAATATAAAGTGACAGACTCCTTTTAGATCCATCGAGAGCAACAGGTTATATCACAGCAGGATCCAAATGATCCAGATCAAGTATTTACTTTCATCAGTCCCACTATATCTCATTAATGCATTCACTGCCCTCCTTGAGTTTGCTCCACATACTGAAGCATTGGAAAAATATTGAATATCAAATCGGGTGCATGTGCGGACGTTTTCAGTTCATCTCCACATGCCTGACAAGTCACTTTTCATTTCGCTGTCTGATTTTCTTTGCTGTTGTACTTGGTGAGCACTCAGAAACAAAGGAGGATGTTGACTGAGCCTGTTGCAAATTGCTGTCGGGGCTTCACATCCGTTGCGTCACTGCAGTTTCTTTATTTAGCTTGGTTTTAACAAAGACGGCAGATGTAAATGCGGCCAGCTGCCGGTTCACCTGCTTGAATAGATTGCTGCTAAGTAGCGTCTGAGGCTGGACTATTGTGTCTGAAGAGACGCCGTGTGTAATCTTTCTTCAAAAGGTAGGCTTACATGTATGTGCTGCTTTTCCCAGGTGAATGATGGGCCAGCTTTTCAACTGATGGCTCGTATTGCATCCTTAGCAAGAGCATTTACATTCGTTTGGAGGACATGCTTCGACTGTGCTGACACTCCTGTCGACCTGCTTCTCACCTTGTACCAGCATTACTCCTTCAAATTAAAAGCACCAGCCGTACCTGAGATATCTGACCATATGACACACCCTTAAGAAAAATGGTAGATAAACAGCCCGATGTCAGCTCAACAAAGAGATCAGTGATTGAGATAGTAGAGTCTTAATGGTAGAGTAGTCAATGTGTGGAGGCGGTAAACCTGCTACAAGCCCTTTGACTAGATTCTGGCTCTACATATTGTTGCATTATTATTCTACATGTGCAGTAATCATTGTGAGCCGCAGTGGATCGTTCAGTGACATATCAAGGCAAGAGACAGCGACATACCCGCCACCTCAGAAACCACCGGAGAATTTGAGGATGGTGTGGCTAACCTGAGCAACGGCCTGTTTCTATGTGGCACTACAGGCTACATGTTTTTGCAGGCCCGGTTTAATACGCAACAGAATTCTATACAGTGTGTGTAGTATCGTGACTCTTCCCCATCTTTCCATCAGCAAAATGGGTCCTTGGCCTGGAAAAAATGCGGAAGACCCCTGGACTAGATCACCTCTGTAAACAGACGATATCACAGCCTACTTAGTGAGTACTTCTGGCTCTTTCAGTCATATTGCACCAGGCTGGAGCTGCAGTGAGCCATTAAGACTCAGGAGGAGGGCAGGGGAGGGGGGACATGCAGGAAAAAAACAAAACAGTAAAGTTGTGTGATAGATAACAGGGTGTTATATTGCAGATCTTTTGTCTTGAGTCTTAGCAAACTGCATCTCTCTCTCTCTCTCTCTCAGGATGTAGACTCTCTCTCTCTCGTGCGTGCGTCCGATAACACCTCGCAGCAGATTTTTACTCCTGCCTTTTCCTCAATGTTGAATTTCAGATGCAGTTTCCTCTGTAGCGGTGGTCAGTCTACAGTGATAAATCTAGTGTAACGGCTGTTTTGTATTACCATTCCCGCCTTCTATATTTCGCGCCTCTAAACAAGAAAGCCCTTAAAATACATATTGCATGAGACCAAACATCACATTTTTCATCAGTGCCGCTTTTCTTCCATATTGCTGGCGGATAAAATGTCAGTGTAGTCTATTAGTGAATAAGGAGAATTCTAATTTGGCATTTTAGCACCTTTAAAAAAGGCTGTAAATCCTTGAATAACCCATCAAAGTGTGGACCAACTCTGTAGCTACTGTGCTGTATGCTTCAGCGTCTGCTGCGTTGAACAGGCAGCGAAGAGAACTTTCTTTAACAGTCCTGGAGTTAACAGTACGTCTCCTGCGTGTATGTGTGGGGTGATGTATTTTTTGGGTGACTGGTAAAATTCCAGTATAAAGAATAATGTGCTGTTTGAATGAATAGGGATGATGCTCCCTTATTTAACAGGAAGTGAAGGTGGGCGAGTGGAGACTGTAGCTGCTGTAAAGGAAAAAGAAAAAAAAAAAAAAAGAATCACATTGGAGAAGATGAATATTTGGTTTCTCACCTGAAATAGCTCCTAAAATAAACCTGGCTGTGTCAGCTGTACTGACTTAATCACATTTCTTTTTCATAAGCTCAGAGTCTGCACACTATGTGACTGATTTATTTATTTATTATTTTTTTTTTTTAAAAACACAAAAATAGACGATGATGATGATCTACCGAGGAGACGAGGAAAAGTTTTTTTTCTCTCTCTATGATTTCATCACGGGCTAGTTAGCCAACAGGAGAATCTCACAAACGTGGTGTATTCTTTAAAAAACACTGCAAAGTTTAATTTCACAGGAGGATAGCTCTGATTTCCTGGATGTAAGGAGACCTCGGCTGGGAGTGCAGCCAAGTCATCAGGTGTGACACTATAGCTCACTTCAGAAGGACCTCGGTTGAATATCAAAGCGCTAATATATTGCGTGCATTATTAGCATAATGCCTAGTTGGGGGGGGGATAACAAAGCGCTGCGCACACAGTGGGCTGAAGAAAATAAATGAGCGCTGCTGTTCACGGCTTGCTTGAAAGGGCTTGTGATGTGGCTGCAGGCTTTGGAAATTTCTGTTGATTTTCACACATACACAGACGCACGCACACACACACACCCACACACACACACACACACTCCTCCACACCCGTAGCAACAGAAAGGTCAGCAAGAATACTTATCAGCCTCTCACCTCTCCCTCAGCATAATGATTTTGGGCTGAGTTCGACACCTCTTGCTGAGGGTGAAGAGCTTGTTGACGATGCGTCGTGCTTTGCTCAGGAGCTGCTGGGTGCTGAGCTCCAGCTGTTTGTAGCGCTGGTGAATGGTCGGCTCCATTTTCCAGAAGTACTGAATGGCAGACGTGTTCAGGGCGTAGAACGTGGGAAGCCTCCGGACGAAGTTCTGAAACTCATCTGGAAGTCAGAGAGAGATACGATATGAGCGATGAGACACTTTTTTTTTTTGTTCCTCCAACACAGGCCAAACTAACTCTCAATTTACTCAGGCCAAATGAGAGAATCACTTTGCTGGGGCCACATGGGCTCAGGAGCCGAAGGGCAAACTGGAAGTGATATTGTTTGACACATATGCTAATGCGGAGGGGCAGAGCAGAATACGAGTATTGGGAGTTTTTTTTTTTTTCCCCCCAGTAATGAACAGCCAACAGATTTTGCAGGGCTAATACTCCGGGTCTGTCTGTAAGGAAATGGTCCTGACAGTGAGCACAGAGGATAATGTCCTGAGAGCTGCTGTCTGCGGCACACACAGTGAACAGCAAACAGATGAAATTTCCAAAGCGCTCAATAAACAATACCACCGGCATTGTTATCATGATTGGTTGTATGGAAAATCGATGCAAGTGCAACACTGATGATGAAATGTCACCACGATTTGTAATTAGTTAACGCTATCTTGATAATACAGCATCTGATTAGAAAACCAATTGCGTCAATGGCCTCCCTGGTGATTGTGCGAGGTGTGTTACAAAAATTAATAAGTTGATTAAACAGCTTGTAATAAAATATATTAAAAGGGGTATTTGGGCGTAGATTTCCCTTGGCCTACATTTTTAAATGAGAGACGTTCTCCTGAGGAGAGAGGCTACACGCTGCAGCTTCCATCAGTCAAGATATTACCTTTTTACACATTCATTTGTATAACATTTTCAAGGGACTTTCAAGAATAACTCTCTTGTTAGTATTTATTTGCATGACACACAAATTCCTATAAATGAAAAGGCCAAAACCAATGGTGTGTTCCTCCTGTAGCCTGCCTGTGGCAGTCGTTTTTTAAGACAGGCTCATAAATGGGACTGTTGCCGAGGGGGCGGCAGTGAGGCCCTTTTTTTTTTTTTTTTTTTGGTCCCGTTACACCGCACGTCACCCAGTCACCGCCTAATATAACTATCCTTACCTTATCCTAATGCAACCTGGGATATTAATAGAGATAGTGATCCAATCTCAATACGCTCGCTGCCCTAAGCGCTCAGTCCTAACCCTCTGCTTTGCGTCCTCATGCCAAGGGAAAGGAGTCTCCCAATACCTGTAGGCAAAGAATTGGGGCTGCATGGTCTTCCAAACGAGGCACACTTCAAAACAAGGGTTATGAGAACTCTGTTGTTCCACTGGTACTACGTTTCTTCATTACAAGCATAACGCAATCGCTACTAGCTTGACGTTTCAGTAGCTATCTAGCTTGTTCTTGCTTGTTTGTGCACATTTTGATGTAAATGAAGCAGCTTTCTTTTATATTTGATGACTTGAAGTTGTGAGTGAATTGTTCGAACCCATGCCTTTCCATCTGCATCAGATCAAGTGGCAAATGGCACTGTTTCAATACGAGTGTTACAACAGTATAATGCACAAGAATTCATCACAGCTGAAGACGGCATCGTATAAATCTCTAGTCACATGACTTTGACTGTCTCGAGGGGTTGTCCCATTCCATAGGGGGAGAGTTCAGCCACTGCCCCCTTAGAACTGTTCTGAGGGGAAAGGGAGCGCTCGAGAACAATGGGAAATTGGATTGAGCCACATCCATCTCTTCTTGTTTTTCCTCTGTGGCACAAACATCAACCCCACACACAAAAATTGAAACAGATTGTTGCAAACAAACTCTGGCTGTTAGGTAACATGGTCTTAAAGTGCTTTTTCATCAGGATGGTAGCTAATGAAAATAAACAGTTCTGTGGTTTCCTCAATTTTTTTTTTAGCTTTGTTTAATGTAAAACAGTAAACTGACTGTGTTTATTTAAATGTTAGGGGGAGATATCATTATAACAGTAACTAAACCCGTTCATAGTGCAGAGTATCCTGTGGAAAATGGGAACTGAAACTCGCTGCTGAACACCACTATTATTTTATCACCAACACAGCGATACCTCATCCCTGGAAACCAACTCTCTACCCACCATTATTATCTTGTCATCCGCTGAACCCAGGAGGGTAACAGCGCTTCAAAAATAGCAGACACTGTCAGGTTTGGAGGAGCACCAGTGAAGACACTTTCTGGGCATGAAAATGACATTTTCAGGGGGCGAGATGATGCACGTCAAGAGGCTTCATCAGGAGATCTTTTTTCACTTGCTATATTAGAGTGACGCGATTAATACATTATGTGTCTTATTAGTTGGGTTAATTTTGAGCAAATAGTATTCTCTTTTATGGAAAATGATATTTGATAATATTGAAATACATTCTGACCAAATCCCCATAGTGTACCCTCTCATCAAGGGGTCTTTGCCTATTTCACTGTACTAGTATGTCCATTACTCTGTTATTTGTCTCACTGAAAACATAATCAGGCATTAGCCTAAAGCAGTAAAGAAACTTACTATATCCAGCAACAGTGTAAGGTTTCCTAATTAAAGCATTTCACACTGGGTGGAAGGTCAATGCAAGTCATGTCGGCCATCAGCTGACTGTGGAAACCTCATTTAACACTCCGTCATGATTATTAATCTCTCTGCTCTGCTGCTGATATTAGTTGTTCTCCATCTGATCAAAAATACAAGTGGATCCCCAGGGGTTTCAAGGGAACCTTATTTTTCTTTACTTAATAAAGGACTGCAACTGCAGCTCCCAGGGCACCTCGCTGCTTAAGTTATTGCCAGCTGAGTGCTAATCAAGTTGCCCTTAGTGCAGAAGCATGTAGCCAGTAATAACACCAGCAAGGTGCGCAAAGAACAGCTTAAGGCAAGGCTTTGAAATGGCTGAAACTCACGGTCAGTAATGATGAGGACACAGAAACAGAGCTATGTTGGAACATTTAGTGGAATACATGATACACTGAGGGCGCAGCTATGAAATAAATGTCAAAGTGGTCACTAAACAGCATTCCAAAAATAAGATCACCTTGCAAAAAGCTTGTCTGAAAGCCTGCGCGATCGATTTTTGGTTAAAATAGGAAGGAAGCAAGGTTACATCGCTGGTAACAGGTCACGGTAACTGTGGTTTGTGTCTGGGAGTGACGGACTTCATTTGACTGAATCACTGCTGACCCAGTCACATTACTGTAAATGCTGCCTTTTCATTTCCTGGACTGTGAGATTTGCTCCGTGCAATTTCTGTACACAGACGGGCTCAACGAAAGGTAGTTGTTTGAATGCTAAAGAAAAAAAGGTTCAGACGTTCTGACAATGTGCACTGTGAGATGAATCTGTCAGCCAGTAGAGATTTTTCAGAGCCGTTTCTGCTGAGAAATGCCTTTAATATCTCCTGCTGCATTAGTCCACTGTGGAACATGTTACCGATCAATATGGCAGAATTGGATTTACTGGATTTTTTTTTCATCAATGCGATGAACCCTTATTTGTCAAACATTTAACTGAGCAGATTGTCCAACAAATATCTTATCTATAAACAGTTCCTGAAAGAAATCTGAAGGACACCACAATATCTAATGATATTGTCAAATGAAAATAGAATACATTTATCTACATGGTACGCCGTTTCATTGGCAATATGTGTCATTGCATCAGCTGCAACATAGTCATGTCTATCAATTATTTTGTGATTCAGTTGACCTGAAAACCTCTCAAAGTTCAGAGCTAGTAAAGGTGTAATTTGCAATATTTATTACAAATATTTACCAAATAGCTTCACTTAGCTTAAGAGCTAAGTGAAGCTATTTGCTGATTGAAGTCTGCCTGGACACCGGCCTCTGATAATGGGGGAAGTCACCGGAGGGAACAGAACTGAGCAGCCTCCCAGTTAACATGCCTGGATACCAGACTGCGACTGAACACGGCCTCCGAGACCTAAGGATTCCGTTTTAAAAACGGCATAAACTATGGAGGCGATTAACAGCGGCTCTGACCAAGACTATGACTCCAGGAGCGAGGAGGCTCAGCAGCTGGGGACAGGAGAGGCATGAAGCAGCATCTTACTTACTAACCCCACTTACTTAATGTTGAGTTTGAAATACGTTTTTTGAAATACGTTTTTTTTTACAATGAGTTAAGTAGGTAAAAGAGAGAATCTTAAATTTGGATGGTGTATTGGTGAATTTTTCTGTCTGGTGGGGAAAATAGGTGTAAAAATGTTTCCTTTTTTTGACATGTTGTGAGTTTATTTAGTTTATTAATTAGAGTAAGAAGCAAATCCAGCCCTAGCACACATCTTCCAGCTGAAAGACAGCAACAAAAAACACAAAGTTGTATTATGAGATAAGACAGACCGGGTCTAGCTGTTTAGCATGCTAACATCAGCTATTTCTGCAAAGCAGTACATAGATATGTCTTTGACATAACGTCAACACTGTTGTTTCTTTACATTCTGACGATAATGTTAATGTAATGTTATTTGTCTCAATGCTTTAAACTAAAACTCTTGCACAAAGGGATAAAAGGATAAAAGTGCTTTACATTTACGTTTTGTTGTCCAAATTGTATTTACACATATAGGCCATGACTGCATCTAACACTGGGACTCCAAATGTATCACATCTACGTCATCTCAGTTAACAGACATGCAATGATCCACTCTGTTGTTTCTCTGTTTAGAATCCTGCAAGATCCTGCTGACACATGGATTGGATGCAATAGTCCCTTGTTTTCTGTGCCCATGAGCTCCTCAAGCAATTGGGGCTAATTTGCTGTTGGTAGGGAAAAAAAAAAAAAAAAAAAAACAATACTGACCTGACTCCTCAAAGTCTTGGTTGGCCATTTTCCAGGAATCTCGGATTTTCAGCAAACTGGCTTCCATAGCCCTCAGATCCACCTCGGGGCAATTACACTGTGGGTAGTCCACGGCGCACTGGCACCAGCAGTCATTGTCCCTGCACACAAACTGGCCCTCCTCATTACAGCCGATGTAGCTGAGAGCTGCCTGCACAAACCTGGCCCTTAGGTACTCTGGCAGTATGGCCTGAAGACCTACAGCGAGGACAAAAACAAGACAAAAAACATAAGAATGTCACACAGATGAATGAAGAGGGAGCTGTAAGTACTTTAGTTATTGCAGAAAATGTGTTCATGGCAGTTGTTTGTTAGATCTGTAAATCACTGAAAGGCGGAACTCATTTCCTCTGTTTGTTTGTTTTTTTTTGCCACGGTGACATATGCTTGGCGTCACATGCAATATGCTGAGATTCACTTAAAGTTGGATTTTTACTGCACAGTTCTGCTACTTTTGTTCTGAATCATTACTGTCTGGGATTCACTTCAGAACTCTGCAAGCATGCACGGCAAAAAAATAAAAAAATAAAAAAGAAGAAGAGTGATTGAAGCTAAATTTGTTCTGACACTCTCGTGCTGCAGTTATAAGCTTGCCAGAGAACAGACACTGTGACAATTCCATCAGAAATTGGGGGAGTTCAATTATGGATGGCCAACCTTGCAAATGAATCTTGTTTTCGGGGCTCTGAACCAAAACGGAGCTGACAGAATCGAGGTTGTCATAGTTACTGCATCCGAGAGGGCCCGTCCTTGTTTCGGTCACCTTAAGGGAGAAAAACAGGCACGTTACGATAATCCATACCGCAAAAGAAACCCACTAATGGCATTAAATATACACACAGAGGGAAAGATAAAGGGAGAAGAATGGAAGAGGGGAACAGAGTGCACATGACTAAATGCCATACAGAATAACATTAAAAACACCCTTTGCCTTTGCTATCATGCTCTTCTGAGAAACGCAAAATACATTAGGCATTATTTAGGCTACTGCATTGTGTAAATCAGGACGGCACACATGACTTTGTGAGCTATGGGCCTGAAATTGAGTTGTGATAACGTCCCCTGGAATAAAGCATAATGAGTTAGTTCTAGCGTCATCTGTCAAATGTATCTCTACATTGCGTTTTACCCATTACAGTGCCCACTGGCACCCATAACATGCTAAAATCCATTGTGATGCTAGTGTAAGCAGGTCCTATTCAATTATACACACACCTGAGGATTTATGTAATTGCTTGGTGCAAAGGTTTACATGAAGTATGTAATATTGTTACAGGATTCAAACGTGACGAGAGGCTTGGCAACGAAACAATCGCTGTCAAGTGTGGGTTCATCCTTTGGGGCTTGAGGGGCTCAGATTTAGCGCCGCACTCCTACGACTTGTCAAACTCACAAGGGACTGTATGAAAACGAATAAAGCAGAACTGCATTTATTGTCTTTTTAAAATGCATTCCAGCATGTTATTTTATACCTGATAGTGAACCCATTCAGTCCAATGAGAATTGTTCACCTGATGCATACAACAAAACGGTTGATAGCTTCTGGCTTCGCTTCTTTTCGCATTGTGATGACATCATAGACTTTTTAAAACGCTTAGAAGGCTAAGTTCAAAGTGTCCTGTCATCAGTTTTACAGACATCTCTTTCACACTGGTGCTTTATAGGGAAAATGCTGCAATCCCACAAGGGAACACTTTGAGTGGCCACTGGGCAAACTTTTTTTTTCCTTTGTTGATGCTCACAGTATATTACCCACAATGCAACTCTAACTGCCCAGAGTTTTGGGTGAATAATACAACCTTTGTCATGGCCAAATTGTGTAATTACATCACCTGCTGCACTGGGGCCTGAAATACTTTTTTTTCGAGTGTGACACGCTCGCGGAATGACTCACTTCTCTGTCACAATTTCTCACACTCCTAGATATTTGGAAATGTTGTTGCACCTGTGGCACAGTTCTAGCAGAACTACCAACAACTATGGGATTCTCAGTGTCAGTAGGTGTAATTCCTTCAACTGTGATTGTTCAATGTTTTCACATGCAGCTCACACAAGCGCTGTGGCAATTTTATGACACTAATGTTTCTGCTTGGGAGTTGTAAATTCTCCACGAGAGAACTGAAGGCCGGATGATATGAAATCACTGCAGCCCGAGGAGCGACAACACATTTGGTCAGCATGAGTTTCTCTTGTCCCAGGGGAACCCTTCTACAATCTAGGAAACAGTTCAGTGACATGAAATGAGGCGCCAAACTAGTTGGCAGAATTTGTTCGTATGGCGCGGAGAGGGGGGTCACCATCCAGGCAGTCTACAGAGGATATGACCATCCTATTTATTCACATGCCATGCGTCAACATGGCATTTTTGAATATCTGACAATCTGTCGCACAAAAGCACCAAATGCCTACATAATTAGCAATGAAAACAATCCCCTGTTTAAATATGTATCTCCAAGTCACGCCAGACAGCTTAAACTGACAAAAACTACTGGAAGGAAAATGTGCATGTGAGTGGTCTGTGATGAGTGGGCGTGTTGGAAGCAGCAGCTGGAGGCCACATGGTTTTACACCACCTATTCTGAGTCAGGTTAATTGACTCAGAACAGGTTAAAGCGTGTAGGAGTAGGAGAAGAAGAAAATCACGTGGATTCACACAGGGAGCTCTGTTCAGCCTCCTCCCTGCTCATATTTGAGAAGTGAGAGTTTATTTGATGAAATAGCGTGTACATGCAGAGGCCTGTGGACTGTTACGCGGCGGCTTGTGTTTGCAAGGATTGTCAAAAAGCCGTTCCGTGCCTGAATAAACAGTCGGTGCGGTAAACATCACCGTGTCTCCGCTGGAGAGCCATGTGAAATAACTTTGGAATACGCTTAATAAATTCATGAAAACAGCTTCTGTTATTTGTACTCTGAGCCTTCACCTGGTCTGTGACAGAAGTCCAAATTGCCACAGCCATAGTAAAAGCCGTTTTTGAAGGGGAAGTGGAATTTGAGCACCCGGTCACCGATGCTCACGTAACATTTTGGCAAGCAAGAGCTGAATGACAGCAAACCTAACAGAGTGTGGGCAACTAGATAATGTTCCTTTTATTGCTCGCTTGTATTTACTTATGAACAAGTAGAATGATCCTGTCTCCTTAATAAAAGGAGTGATTATCTGGGAACCGTGAAGCTTTTTGTAGCGGATCAGACAGATAACTGACCCGCAGCTCCACTCAGGCAGTTTATTTCGATTTACTAGTTGGGCAATCTATTAAAACTTGCTGCTAATTCTCTGCTGGCTTAAGTCCAACACATCTTCCATATTCATATTAATTCTAAATGTAAATGATGTAATGCAATATAAAGGTTGACTGAATACAATAACACAAAGACAGCAACTATTTCTACGGAGACTGCTTCAATTTCCGGCAACCATTACTCCGTACTCTGCTGTCTACATTCATCAGACTGATGTATAACTGTGAGCAAGCACATGCAGCAGGCAAGATCATACTGTTCATACTCTTTAACATTGAATAAGATGAATATGCTGCCAAAGCTGTGCAGTCCTTTAAAACATAGTCATTATTGATAAAAAAGGCAGGAAAGTTTCCCATCGTGTTCATTTGAAGGACCCTGTCATTTTAAAGCATGGACTAGTGGTCTGGGTTCGCACATGGGCTCCCTGTCGTGCAAAATTCCCTGACTGCACTCACAGCACCATTTCACGCCATAGTTGGAGAGTAAAACATTTCAAGGGCTTGTTTCTCACTCTACTGTATTCAGTACTCGTGTGTTCAGTGGTTTTCACGCAAGCTTTGCCCACTCACAGTAGACACTGAGTGCGCCTAAAATCACACGACTTCATGCAATGACACGAAAACATTTGGAGAAGAGACTCTCTCGAAGAAAAAAAACGTTTTTTGTTCTGCCACTGGTTGTATGATTCTTTGTTCGATTAGAAACTGAGAGCAGCAAATATCGGCTTGCATCCAAGGCAAGAGTGCAAAAAAGTAACCCCGATGGCTGGTTGAATGGCTGGATGGTAAAACCTGCAAAAAAAGAAAAGTAAACTCACTGAGTCAAATGCAATAAAGTTCCTAATAAATGCCTCAAGTATGGAGATTCCAGCCTGTCCAGCAATGGATCAATTAATTTTTAAATTTGATGCTGTAGGTTACGCCTTTCTTGAAGCACAGTAGCATACGAGTATTGATGGGAGGTTGGGGCGATTGGATGGTTCATACATTGGACATCACTCCTGGAGACTAGGGTTTGTGTCCTCAGAATGACCGAGAGTCAGATTGATTTGATTTGTTGTCATTTTAAATAAGTGAGATGACAAACAGAAATGCAATACATGCCGTCACTCGTGCTGCTTAGTTACCGTACGTGACAGTACTGAATGTTGGTGTCCGATCTTTTCCTAAACTTAACCTCGCAGTTCTTGCGTGTGACGTTTTCACACGTTGTTAGTCCTAAAGTCATAATATGTCGTGATCTGTGAGCTGTTTTTTCGAGTAGAGAAGGTGGAACCAACAGCAGGCTCACGATCAAGGAAACTGAACTGAACTAAACACACACAAATGAACTAGCGAGGGGGTGGCTTGCAGGTGGATAGAGGCGGAGAAGCACAATTGAGGGCTACGAGTGAAAAAAACACTAGGAACAGTGCTGGGATAGCGACGGAGATGCATCACAGGTGCAGAGGGAAAGCAGACTGGGGAGGAGCACAAGAACACAGGAGGGAAACAGAGCAAAAGCCACCGCAAAAACCAAGATAACACATAAAATGTAACTGAAATGGCAGGACCACGGCAGAGGTTGCAAGCAGTTTTCGTGCCGAACTTGCGCCTTGCTGACGAAGCCGCCATATTTGACACACAGCTAAATTAACCTCGCTTTCACTTTTGCAGATTGCCACGATGTTAAAGACAAATGAGCATGAGCATAATGAAAATAAACACTTTAAGTTGCGCTTAAAACTGGAAGCGAGAAACAAGAGTCGAGTCGAAACAGAATACCTTCTGACAGGCATATGAAAAAAAAAAAGATGCTACTTTATCCAAGGCTCAAAGACATAACACCAGATGTGCACCGATGATACACAGACACAAAACAACTCCTCTCCTTTGAACCCATGGTTAGATTGTTCACAATCTCAGCTCAATCATCCTTGACAAAAGCCTGATTTAGAGCATGTGTATATCCAGACTCCATGGGCAGCAAAGATAAACTGCCAACCTGAAGGAAAATCCATCTCCTTGCTGTCACTAGCGAATTATTGCCAAACACCATGACGGTGTCTTCTTTTAATATTTTCCCAAAGGTCCAATAAAAGTAACAACGTCTCCTTGCCAGATTAATGACAGCAACTCCAGCCAGGAGGTAAACGGAGCCTTTTTGCCGCTGTGGGCAGAAAAGTTGTTTTTCTTTTGACATCTACTTTTGACAACTACAAGGTCAATAAGGAAACTAAATAGAGAGTGACATGAGGATGAAAAGAAGCTGGGAGCTCTTTACATCCAGCGTCTCCTTCAGTCTCCCGCTAATTAATAATTATCTGAGCTACTGTTTTCCAATTTGCATTGACTCAAATAAAGTCCTTTGAATGAGATATCATCATATTAGACAGGACAGTCGGGAGGTACAGAGTGTGTGGGAGAGAGTAACTGACTTCCATTCTTCTTTTTTTATTATTGATGCGTTAACACAATTAATTAAAATCCGAACAGGCTCCGTAGGGACTCGCAGATTAATTTCCAACACGGACAGATGTCCAACTTACAGGGGAAAATTGACCAAATGCAAATCTAAAGATGGCTTTTCTATGCATAGCAATGAGACCATCTGCAAAAAAGAACCCAGTGGAGCAGAGCTCATGTGCACTGTCAGCCTTCTCTATTAGAAATCGACCCCAAAAAGAAAAAGAAAAAGAAAAAGAAAATCCTTTTTGTATATTTCACTACATCCGAGACCTCATGGGGCAATGTTTGCTAAAAGCGAGAAAATAGTAGTGATTCCAAAAATGTGATATGTAAATGACACGGATCAGTTGGAGGGGGAATTATTAATGTGCCATAATTGAGTACAAGATAATTTGCGCTGACTGTGTTGGAATAACGAACAGCTGCACTAAATGGAACATTTAATTGCACTTAAAGGCTTTCCTAGAATAAGCAGTTTGTGATACTTACACATGCTGTGCACGTGACTTGTTTATCTTATCAACATGACTTTCAGTGTGCCCCGCAGGCCTGCACTTTTTTGATGTCTTTCTCGCCGTCTAAATGCTCCCTTAGAATCTATTAATCCTCCATCTTGCTTGCGTGGAGTCGCGAACATGTGTTTAACATATCTTCAGGGCTGACTGATCTGTTTAAAATGAACATCTCCATAGCAATGACAATGCATTTCTTATCGCAATATGACAAATCACAATCATAGGGAATCAATATTGATGTTTAGTGATATGTACTGTATCAAACTGTTGTGCATTACACTGGACAAACAACAATGTTGTGGGCTGCATTGCAAGAGTTCTGGAGCAGAATTCTGATCTGACAAAAGCTAATGCATGGTTCAGTTTCCGTTTCTTTTTATGTTTTCTTTCCTTTTTCAAGTCATCTTCTCCGGTGCTGTATATGTCCATCTTCTGCCAGTGAGCTTTATTAAAAAAAAGCTGATTAATACAAACCAAACGTAAGCAATAAAAGGGCAGGCAACTAAAAGCAAGAATCCTGAAACCATCAGAACAAACCAGGATGACACGTAGAACATGAGTAGCAAATGTAGGTGAAACACGAGGTGCAAAAACAGGACAGGAAAAAGACAAAGACAGGAAGTGAAAAGCGAAGCATGACACAAGGAGGGTGAACTTTCAAAATAAACCAGGAAATGACTTAAACAAATCCCCAAACCATGACAATTAGTACCTTGCATCTCTGATTTGGGGTCAGTTTGTAAAAAAAATATCTGTTTTCAGTTGAGAGCTGTGTATATATTGACGTCTAAAAGTATTGACAGAGGAAGTTAGGAGCAACACAAAGTTGTACAAGTACAAGAAAAATTGCAACACATCAAGGAAAAAGGAGAGCAAGTTAAGTGAGCAAGTCAATTATAGATGGGTGCCAAATTATTATGAAGTTTCTCAGTTAGGTGTTTGATCATCGTGAGCTGTTATACCAGCTCCAGTGCTCCTGGGAGGGATACATTCGCTGCTCTAATAGAGTTCCAAAGATTTTCTCTCATTTAGTGTTTTGATGATGAAAGCACTATCTAACACATGCATGACTTTGGTCTCACACAGTGGCTCACCCAAGTTGACATCTGGTGACTGTGAATGCCATGGCGTATATATGATTTACATCGTTCAACAAGCTCTCGTGCCCCGCGTGGAAGCATCCAAATCTGCTATGTTTCTCCACTCCTTTTTTTTCCGGGTTTCTCCTCTAATTGTCACTAGTCTGTATATTCAAGCACCAAGCAAACATTCCCAAGTGAGCCCTGAGGGCATCCTTTTCAGCTCTGCATTACACTCTGTCTGAGAAAATGCAGCTCTGACTGCTGCCAGAGAAATCGTTCGGGGAAACATTGCTGCTTAGAAAGTTGACACAGTTCCACTCCCAGCGACCCAGCACACAAGTGCGGTGGTTCAGGAAGTGTTGTTTCGACTTTGCGAGCCAGAGCCAGTGAATCTGGCATTGTAACCGGATTGAATGCTGCACAGCTGCTAGCTTTACCCGGTTTCTACAAGGGAGGGGGAGGGGGAGAGATTGTTGGGCTCAGTGTTCCCACTAGATTATGCACACACACACAAAAACACACAGCAAGAAAGAAGGATGTTAAAAAACAAGAACATACATAAATAAATGTTCATCAATCACTCAGATATGCAAAATGAATCATAAAAAAGATGAACTAAGACTAAGCAGAAAGTAACCACTATGCCTGATTTCACCCAGAAGCTGTAAATGAATATTTAGAGCTAATAAATTGAATTAAAAGAACACGATGAAATGAAATTACAGATACAATACCTGTATTATCTTAATCAGATTATGGCCTGTCTTGCACACTATTTAGATTGATGATAGCCTCTGTGTTATTGGTGTGAGGCCTCAGCAGGGCAGCGCGGCACTTAGCCTGTTAACATGGTCCACTGATAGAGACGGCTCTGGGGCACATTCATTATTTAAAAATGTAAGGCTTTAATATTATTGCAAGACCAGTTAGGTGAGAGCATTTTACTGATGAAGATTCATCACCGCTGTGAATCCCTCATATGAATAATTCCACAAAAACAGCATAAAATGTCACTTAGTGGAGCTTGTGTTGTCACATTGAGCAACAATGGACTTTAAATGGCTGCACTCTCTGCTTTCAGGAAAGAAACTACGAGATTGCATTAATGTTTCATGAAAATCATCTCTCATTTCGAAATTGCCTCATTCGCTGCACCTTCAAGAATTGTCACTCGCTTAATCACCACGCCGTAGAAGATGTGAAAATCCACATTTGCATCTGGGATACGTTTATGCCTGTTTATTCAGTCTTTGAGGATTTCAATGCACATTTTAAGACCACTTTGTTGCACTGGCTTACACTCTAATGTCAACCAGCGAGGGATAAGCTCATAAACTATGAGCAAGAAAAAGGGGAGAAGGAGGAAAATAGCATCAGAATGAGATTATCGCATGCCCTCAAAAAAAAAGAAAGAAAAAAAAAAAGTGGCTTTGAGCCACAGGGTAGCGGAGGGGAACCTTTGGTAGGGAAAGTGGCATATAATACTGTATGTGGTGTTATGTTCACTGAGTCACAGAGTCTCTTTGAAAGAAACTAAGCTATTTCCTTTTACAGAAAGTCACTTGAAAGGGGGCCAAGAGAGAAGATTAAAGAGAAATAGCTGGATAAAGTGAAATTCTTAAAGATCTTGACATTGGACCTCAGATGTGAGTCTATAGCCAGGAGCCATCCTCCATGAAGTTTAAAGGTTTAAGGTTATCCGACTGTGTGTCCACCAATCATTACTGGCTCATATTCCAAGCTAGCAGTGTACTCTTGGCCACATAGGGGTAGGATTTGGGACATATTGCATACACAGCCGGACTTGAGTGATGTCATCCACGCTGCAGTAGGACGCGTGGTCGTGTGCTGGATGACCCAGCTCCGGCCACGTTGGGCATGATGTATGAGACCCACATCAAGAATATGAAAGACTCAAGCACTAGTAATGGGCCATACTGCAGTTGTGGTGTACTTGCGTGTTGTTGGACTTGGGCGGTGGTGCTGACCTTGAGCTATATTTCTTGGCTCAGACTTGGCTAAGACATTGCCAGACTCAGTCCAGAACTATCCGCACTCTTATTAGTCCACGCCACAGCTGTACTTCATGGCCAAGACTCTGCCTGCTGAGAGAAGCCAATGTTGGTCCCTGTGTGGACCTATACAGTTTTGCCAGCTCGGTTTGTTCTAAATAGTTTGATCAGGGGTTTCTATAAAAGGCTGATCCGAGTTGCCGATCAGATGATGCGCCGCTAAAGTGCCATAGCTTACTGCAGAGCTCCAGACTAAGTGTATCCCGTTGTTCTCCTGCCGGGGACGATAGAATCGTGTTTGGGACGAACAGATGGTTGCTTGGTAAATGGGAAACTGAATGGAGCTTTAACTACAATGAAGTGCTTCTTCAGATGCTGTTACTGTAGTTAATATCACTGTCTGGCTACTTAGCACAAGCCCTATGAAACACATGAAGACCATCTATCCCCTCAGTCACAGCTTGCTAGCACGACCTCACAACTATGCTGCGCTGGTTAAACCAAGAGGTCACTGCAACATATGCATTGAAGCAGGATAGTTAGTCAGCTGTTAGCAGTTAGTAGCCAGTGAGCAGCAAAGATCTGCAGCGTGTTTGTCTAGGGGAGGTAATAGCTAAATAGTTGTCATAGTTCACACCTACTTCTTGAAATTAAGAAAAAAAAAAAATATATATTTGTTTATTTACTCAACTTTTTAATGTTATGTTTGTTATGTCACTCATTACTCACAACTCCAGTTATTAATGATCACTGGTCGGTGATCGGCTGATAATCCTTCCAGCAATCAGCACACCCTGAATTAACTTACACCGTACAATTATCTATCCAATGCCTCTTCCCCTGTAAGGAAAGCAACCTATAGATCTTGTAAAGGTTAAAGGGGTTGGGGAACATTGTGAAAAGACAAAAAGAAGAACATTTATGTTCCTTTTGAATAATGAAGATCTGCCCCCGATGAATTATTCATCCGTGCTCGTGATAACAAAGTGCTTTGTTTTTCATTTGGTTTTGTTTTGTTTATCCTGCCATCAAAACTGCCCCCAAACTCAGGCAGCCGTGTCCCCTGCAAACCATTCCTCAGCAGCCATTATCTGATTTCTCCAGCTCAAATCTTACTTGTGTTCTCGCCTACTCCGACAAATGAAGCGTAACGCCGCCTGACTGACTGAACACTCAAGGCTTCGCACAGCAAATTGGGTCAAACATTCCTTATCACTTCTCCTCCCTGTCAATGATATTCTCCTCCCAACTTTAGTTTAATGAATCTTCAATACAGAGGAGCCTGGGCTCCAAATCAAAGCTGAGCACATTGATTGATGCAACATTTCCTGTGTACCCTACCGCACCTTGATCCAGGGCTAAAATGGCCTGCTAAATAAGGCCGGTCCTTCTCGTTCTCATCTTGTCTTCTCTGTCGCAATATGACACCTAAACTTATACCACGAAATGTTTGACAAATGACAGACACTCTCAAAGGAAATTACTGAAATGGAAGGGCTGATTCATCACACTATGTAACAGCAAAGCCATTTTTTCCCACACTCCTATCTCATTTTTCCCGTCTTTGATTATTTTCCTGTGCTGCTGTGGCTCGGTCCTCCAGGCCTCCAGGCCAGGCATTTCTACCATTTAAAATATGTTATCTCTTGAAACCAGGGAAGCAGTGCTCTTCTTAGAGGCAGCCTTGTTTTGGCATTCGTCTTCATTGGGGTGAGGTAAAAGAAAAACATGTTCAGAATTAAGGGCTGCTGACGCTGTGAATATTTTACATCAGTCACCTGAAAATGCCTCACAAACAAATGTACCCCAGAGGGCTCCTTCTCTATTCATCTCAATCAGAGGGGTTTTTAGCAGCACTTTGGTTCAGTGGTGGCTGCCAAATCAGCTCAACGTCCACTTGCCAATTCACTTTAGAGAATGTACAGTTTTATCTCTGATGGACTGTATAGTGGGGCATCGCTAAGGACAGTCAATGAAAAATGGGCTGCGGCACAGAAAAAAGGCAAGCAATTTAGTTTTTTAGCTGCAGCCACACAGTCGGAATGGAGGAAATAGACCATGATGTTTCTGCTTTTCTAGCAGAGTTCTCTCCCCGAATGCTTAATGCTTGTTTCCTCTCTGATATAAGATGTGACATCGCCCTTCACAACAGACTGATAAATATAACAATCTTGGCATGTGCATTTCAAGAAGATTGAGACTTTGTATCACAGTGTATTATACCTCATGTATGGTGAAAGAGCATTCCTGTGGGTCAAGTATGAGTATGATAGTATGCCAATTAAGAGTCTTCATCTTATTCTTCTTCTTCGCTCATACCACCAAATGTAATTTGGGAAATTGACAATATGATCATAGAAAGGTGCTTTAAAACACGTATTTGAAAACTTTTCTCAATTTTTTCACATTTTATTTACAGCCTGAAAATCAAAGCGACCCTGTAAACAATCTTACCAAATGTAGCTGTAAAAGAGGTCTTCTAGTCAGCATGGATGGCGACACGTGGGCAAGTAAGATCAACATTTTGTAAGCTTAGCGTGAAATCAGGGGTTTATCTAAATTTTCATTAATCACTTAATTTGGCGAAAGGCAAAAATAGCAGACACGTTGGCTCCAGCTTTTCCAATGTGAGAATATTTTTTGTCTTCTGTTTATATATCACTGTCATATGGTTTGTTGGTCACAGAAAACAAGCTATTGGAATGCATCAGCCTGAGCTCCGTCAAATTGTGAATGCTTTCACAGTTTGCTGACACTCAGTGGACCAAGTGCTGATCCATGCCGGTTTTTCTGGTTGAAAACTGGGTGATAACTAGTCTGAACGTGCAAGATGTCTTTTCGCGGCCTTTTCGACTGACTGAAATGCAGTTACAGCAGCAATGTGTGACAAAACACAAACTTGTGTACTCATTTTGATAGTTTGTTCAGTTGAAGTTTGGAAGAGAGGCAATATTCAGTGGTGTGAAGTCATTTCTCCAGAGTCATATTGCAGTAGGTATTTGAAATGTGGACAATACACAGACATGATTTCAACACATTTAAAATGTAATTAATATGGCCTTAGGTCACGAGCTGCCACGGAGAAGCTTCTCAAACACTGTAATGGCAACAGTTTTATAGATTCATGTAAAAAACACATTGTTGCTTATTGGTTTACAGTACATGCACGAGTACTTAGGTGTTAAACCTCTGACCTTTCACCCCACAACATGGACTTGTGGGGTGAGGTGCACAGGTTGAAGAAATAAATATGCGGCTTGATGCCACCAAACTACATGGAGCGGTTATGGCTCAGAAGGTAGAGTGGTCATCCACCAGTCAGAAGGTTGGTGGTTAGATTCTTGACCCCTGCAGTGAAATGATATTCAAAATAATGTCTCAAGTGCAGGATTTGCAATTTTGTAGACTGACGGAGACACCGCATTGGGATTTCCCAGTGAAATATAGTCAACTTGTGAACATTTAATCAACGTCTTCAAAAAAATGTTTAATGTGAGAGCCAGTTTTCAACATCTTTTCACCGGCAACCATTTCATTTCCAGAAGGAGGGGGGGGCTGATGTTTTGGTTTTCACACTAAAAGACAGGATAATTCTCCAATAAACTGAAACCGGTTCCTTAAAATAGTTTCCTAAAGCTATTATACCTCTGTGACCTTCCTCAGTTCACACGATGACACCGAGCCTGATTGCTGAGGAAGTGGTGTTCTGGAGGGAAAGATAGAACTCTCATGTTTGAAAGGTATTCTATCATCATTGTAGCCTCATTATGTTCTCTGTCAGATTCTATGTCATGTCATCTAACCGCCGCCCTACATGTCGTGAATAGAGTTAAAAAAATACCTAAACATATCTATACTTCAGGAAACATCAGTGTACTTTAGTGCTCAATTTAAAGCAACCATTTTACCAGGCGCATCAGACACACCTAAATTCATAAAAAAAAAGGGGGCTCTATGCTCCGTATCGGATGTGTCGGGTGTGGTACATCCAGTCACAGAACCACCGCTGCGGAGGCAGGTGTAACCACAGCAGACACACGAGTCAAACAGACTGAGGAAGCTGACACCGTCTCAGATGAGGGTATTTGCAGGTTGCTGATATTGCCCACACTGCCTGACTTCATTCTGTTTTTTTTTCAAGAGCGTGTAAACACGTTAAAGCCACGCGAGGAAACAGATTCCTCGGCAAGCACGGGGAATTCAGTCTGCGGTGCGAAGGGCAAACTCGGCCGATTCAATTCATTTTTCCTGATAAGAGCCGACAGAGTGATGAATGAACACACCCGAAGGTATTAAGGAGTAAAGGATGCAAGGTGATATTTACATCATAAGCATATCTTGAAATGCATAGCACACTGCTCCATATATGAGCCTGTGAATACGCACATGAAAGAACGAGGAGGGATGGGGATGTAAACAATGCCGCTGGCTTCATCTCCTCTCTTGCTCGAGCGCTCCTTCGCTCACTGAGCGTGCATGTGTACACCTTTTCTCCGATCAAAGCAAGGCAGCATATAAAATGAATACATTATAAGATTAGCAGGAAGAAATGTATATTTTTAATCAATCGTCTACTTGAAGAAGTTTTTTTTTGCATATAGATTATGTTTCTTTTCCAAAAAAACAATATTTGAATTTCATAAAGTCTTAGCAACACGATTTATTTCCATGTTTTTGTTTACTGCATATTTACTGTTTCGTATAAATAATGCTTCACCGCATTAATAAAACTTCAAGTACCAAAATGCAACAATGACATTAAAATATCATGAATGCTGTTAATTAATGCAGTTATACTGCAGCTAAGACCGGTGATAACAGCTCACTCAACGTTACCAAACGTCATAGTAAAGAAAACACACTTTGAAGGAAGGATTCGTCACTGTAAAAAGAACACAGTGGAACGCTGACATATCTCAGTCCTCAACATTGAGGCTATGTTAAACAGACCCGAAACAGCTAAAAACAGCGGAAGCTACTTGGCTTATGGACAAGCTGCATCGCACCAGAATGTGGTGAAGAGAAGCTTCAACATGACATGTATATGTTTACATTCAACTGACAAAGCCCTCCATCCTCCATGTGAATTATGACTCATATCTGCGGAAAACAAAGGGAAGTAGTCTGCAGAGGGCGGAGGTCAAGGTGCATGGGTCAACAAAACATTCAACTTAAACTTGGGGGACCACTGCTTGTCTCCGACAGTCTACGCTGTTTCTTTAAACCATGATGGCAGTCATTCCATAATATCATGAAGTGATTATTATTGCAACAATGATGATGACGGCCCCCTAAAATTGTTAATAGTTTTTGTGCCTGGACTTTACCAAGACTTAATTGTCAGATAAGAAGACAGTTTTGAAACAGTGATCTGTAATGGTTTTGAAACACACCGACACAAGTGGCCATCCTGTAGACCCTGAAGAGAAAGAAAGCACTTACAGGTGTCATTCCAGAAGGCGTTAACACGTGACGAGAAGTTTCATTTGGCGACAATTAAGAGACACCTTTAGACAAAACCCTCTGCAGCTGACAAGAACACTTCAAGACAGAAGTCACTAACAAATAGATTTACCTCTATTTTGATTTTTTTTTTAATATGAAGGTAAAACTGGCAGCAAGTTGGCTTAGCATGGCATAAAGACTGGAAACAAAGGTGGAAAGGAGATCCTTCATTTGATAAGTTTTTGGAGGACATATTTTCCCCAAAAGATTTGATAATGAGCAGAAAATTGGGAAACTAAAAGTAATAGAGAGGTTTCCTCAACAAATGCATTGTCTCTGGATAATTCTCTCTTAAGGCACCATCAAAGTATTTATTTGGAGAAGTTCTACAACTGATATTACCAGAGTTAACCTATGAAATAGCTGCCACTGGGTTCTTGGCAACAACATTAGGTGAGGTCATATAGTGCATTCACTATGAAGGGTTCATTAATTAAAAATAGAATAGGTAGCTTAAGTTTATCAGTCTATGCAGAGGGTCCAGCCTGTAAATGTGGTTCTAATTTTGTCAGCCAAGGACTGAAGTCCCTTTATGTCTTTTAAAATATGCTTTAATATTCTGCAGCATAATGATATTCTGCAATTGAAGTGGGCCAGAGTATCCCACCGAGGGTCTGTTGATAGGTCGTAAGCTGCATACAGTAATTGGTAGTAAGTGGTAAGTACTTGGCAAGTACTGACCACTGTAGAGTGTCTTAATTTGTTCCAATACTTGCGCTATTAATGTCTTTTAAAAAAAAAAAAAAAAACACACACTAACAGCCGTTGCACAGCAAGAATTTTGTATTTACTGTACAAAACCCTTTGTACCTACTGTACTGCACAAAAAAAAAACAAAATTGGATAGATGTTTTGTGGGTTGTCCAAGGGGCTTCAATAGCATCTCTCAGAACCATAAACAAAGTTTCAAATTAACAAACTAACTTTGCGGATGTCATCGCATTCAGTAAGACTGCGGGTTTGAAATAAGAGCCAATATTTCACGGTAATGATCCCAGAACACTCTGTTATCATCGTATTGTTTTGATATATACTCTTGCTATGTAGGTCAATAAATGTTTGTAATGTTTGCAAGGCAAAAAAAAAAAAAAAAGGCTACATACCGAATTAATTTGGAGACTAATTCCACGGAGACAGCAGAAAAAAACATGAACCCTGATTGGCTGGCAATAGCAGCTCTCCTCATTAAAATGTGCTAAACCTGCTGATTGCAGGGTTTCCATTCAAACGCTCCATACTGGCCATGATTTCATTATTTTTTTTTAGCGGGGGAGCTAATCAAGACCACTTGCCATGTTTTCAAAATACGATAATTACGTCTACCCACTGAAACAAAATCTAATTTGAACCGTGTCTTCATGAAATTGCTGTAATAATACAAAAAAATAAAAAAATAGCTGCAAAAAGGAGCCTGTCTATCTGTTTTTTTGCTATTGTGTTTGACAAAAGCCCAGAGAGCAGCGAGCATTTACCTTGATGGCAGTGGAGGCGATCTGGATGTGGTGCAGCTTGTGCAGGGTGCTCTCTCTGTCGATGAAGTAGGAGGCGGCCAGCTGGTGCAGAGCTTCCAGAGTCACAGCTGTGCCATTGGATTCAGTCACTTCAGACGTCCGACTCAACTTCCGCTTGTCCACAAAGATCATTAATGACTCTTCCCCTGTGAACACACACACACACACACACACACACAGACGAGCACACAAAATGTGCTAATGACTCATCCTCTGCGAACACGCACTCACATTATGGGTAAAATATTGATATTTCAT
>OMLP01044974.1:0-39654 GCA_900302685.1 Spondyliosoma cantharus | reverse complement strand
CCATTCTCTCTCTCTCAATATCTCTCTTTCTCACACACACACACACACACACACACACACACACATTCCCCGCCCCATATGCATGTACGCACTGATAGATTTCTACATACACAACATACACGCAGGATGCACACTGTCGCACACCATTGTACAACTTGACTCAGGTTCACAAACAACCGCCTCGTGCATAATTCATATACAGCACGCGTGAATCATATGCACACAGAACACACAACACCTGCAGAAACATGATTAAACTATGATGTGTTATTGGCAAACAGCACGGCGTAAACAACATAACATGGAGAAAAACCTGTTTTGTTTGCGCCTGAGGGACCGACTGAGCCTTAGCTGGCTCCACGGTGTCTACATTTTTTGAAGAACTGAGTGTAAAAAAAAAAGTCAGGTATAAGCTTTGTGTTGTGTTTACGGCCAAGCGGTTCAAGCTGTGAGAGCTTCAGGTTTGTTGATGTTGCACTCAGGATCCACTCTGTACAGGAAAAAAGAGTGGACAGACGGACCCTGCTCATTTCATACTGACGCTCCACTAAATCAGAACTGCTGAGCTGATTTCTACAACGCAGCAATAAACACTGTCATAATAATAACAGAGGTAATTGCAGAATGAAACTGATGTGGTTTTGTGGTTATGTAAGATCTACAACTGCATAATCATTTCAGTGTGGCCCGAGAGAGCAACAGACATTTTTTGCCAAAGGGTAATTTGTTGATAACACAGATTAAGACACATACGGGAGAAATTAAATCCTGCCAATTTATGGTATTTGCTTGGTGAGAATGCCATCTTGTGGTTATTCTCTTCCCACTTGCTGATGTGGTCTTTTGTGACTTATGACATATGATGTAATATCAACATATTGCAGCAATTATTATATGATACTACCAGTAAACTAGCACACTTGGTAGTCATTCCTGTTTGGATTTTGACAAAAACCTTTTGACAATACTTGAAAGTTTTCTTGTATCTGTTACTAACAAATCAGTACTTTCCCTTCTCTCCTCTGAACTCTCTTGACAGTAACATTGTTGTCTTCTTCTTTTATCTACAACATCCACAATTATGGGAGAAAAAACTTATCCTGATTATGAGATAAAAAAGTAATTATGAGGCTAATTTTGTTGTTATATCTCATAATTATGACTTTATATCTGATAAAAAAAAATGTTGTTTCACAATTATGACATGTTTCCCATAACTATGACTTTAACCTCATAATCTTGACTTTTAACTAATAGTTTTGAATATTCTGTCATTATTATGACATTTTATCCAATAATTATGACTTTCATCTCATCTTTCTCTACTTTTATATGTTGTAGTTCTGACATGTGTCCAAAAATGATGACTTTTGGGGTTTTATAATGTAATATATATATACTTATAATGTGACTTTTATCTCTATTTTTTATCTTATCTCAAAATTATGACTATATCTCCCATAACTATGACTTTTATCTCATAATTATCACATACCATGGGAATATTTTTTCAGCAAGTTTAGTCTTAATCTCATTTTATTTTATCTATGATAAGTAATCAACACCATTGATCACTGTAGCCCCCAGCAGTGGTAGTTGTAGCAGCAGACAGCCTACAGACCTTTGGTAGCAGTGGCACTGAAAACTACAACCTCAGCACTTCCGCTGGAGGAGCGCCTGACTGGAGGAGCCGGGTGGGGGCGGAGTTGGACGGACAGTTCCGTCCTGAATCTCCAGCCTGATTTGTAGTCAAGCGGACCGCTTCACAGTGCTGGGTGAAGGTTTGTAAATGGCAATTTGATACCAAAGCCTTCTGACACAATAATATAAATTTCATATGTGTATGAACGCGTCGAAGCTGCAGTGTTATGTACCGCTGCTCGTCAAAGTTTGTCAACTCTTGGTTGTTGACAAGCTAGCTAGCTAGCTGTTAGCCAACTTCGCTAGCCACCTCCAGGAAAGTTAGCTGTTGTTGTCAAAAGGATGCTCTTAGCAAGTTAGACAGCGTTACCGTCAGATGAGACGAGCGATACTTCATACCTCATATGTCGATGAAAGGTTGATTTTTCATCACAGTGAGGGACTGAACGGAATAAAATCAGTTAAAGAACTCGCCTCATACAACACTAGCTAGCTCTTACCTAGGTTACTTGTTATTATTCGAGACTTGTGGTAAACGCCAGAAGGCCTGTGCTGTGTTGTATGAGCTGCTTTTGTTCGGCTGTATTCATGTCGTCGAGGCCAGCCCCTGCCAGACTGTATCAGCTCACATTACCTTATCTTCCTCTGTTCAGAGTAAATGAGGCCAAAGGCTTAAGGCAGCTGCATCAAGGGGCAGAAGGCTTCATGACTTTGACCATCATCTCAGGGACATCAGCTAAAGGAAACAGAAGTGGGGTGATATCAGCTCCCCTGATCAGACCTCTGCTGCCTCTTTGGTAAGGGTTGATAGATACTGTACTTAGATAAATATTTTTTGTTTGTCTGATACTTGTGGCTAGAGATCCAAAGGCAGTTTTAAAGTATAATGATGCAGAGAGAGGAAGTGGAAAGTTGGTTACATCCTTAATTTGCTAAATAAGGACCTGATGACTGTCATGGGCATTTTACTATGACTGTGTTTGGTGACCTCGCTAGACTCTAGATAAGATGCAATGAATTATGAAATAAATGGTATTCTTGCTCCTGTATGTTGTTATTGTGCAGATGTACAGGTCTCTAGAACTGCAGGGAACACTGCTGCCGGATTGTTGTTGTTTTGCCTGAAAAAGCCGTTGTATGATGCTGGCTCAAATGACACTTCTGGACAGCAGCAACTAGTGTAGGTCATTGTGATGATGCGACAACAATATCACATAAGTTACTGTAAGAGCGGCAACAATTCATCTATTAGTTAGCAACTATTAAATTAGATGGTTGACATTAATAGTAGTTAATAGTTGATCAGTAAACTATTTTGGTAATCAATTTGAGAGTCGATTTCAGTGTTAAAACTCAGCTTCTTAAATGTGAATATTTATTTGATTTTCGGACTCCTCTAGGGCAGTTGACTGAAAATCTTTGGGTTGTGGACAAAATGAGACATTTGAGGACATCATCTTGTGATTTGGGAAAGCATTGATCAGCATTTCCCCCCATTTTCTGACATTTTATTTACCAAACATCTAATCAGTTAATCGAGAAGAAACCAAACAGGTTAATCCACAATGAAGATAAAAGTTACTTGGAGTTTAATTCCTGTTGATTATGTCTTAATCAAAACTGTAAACGGTGTTTAATTATCAAATTTAAGATTCAGTAACGTGCATTGTAATGAAACTTAAATATGACTGATGCCATATTTTTTGAGGTTTTTGTCTTTCACTTGTTCTAGAAAGACACCACTAATTACTGCAGAGAAGATGGAGAAGTCTGTGAGTGTGTCCAATGGAGCGAGGCCTGCATATGAGGAAAAAGAAGACACCCTCAGGTAATACTCTCACCAGTATTGTAACAGCATTATGTTGTTGTTAATCTGTCATAACATACAATGTACCTCCTATTTTCCTCTTCTTTCCCCAGACCTGAGGATCTGTCTGAGATGCTAGCAGCAGGGACCAAAGAGGTGCATGAAAAGGCTGAGAACACCCAGTTTGTGAAAGATTTCCTCAGGGGACGGATCCGCAAAGAGCTATTTAAGGTTAGTCTGGAGCTTGTCAGGGAGAATTTCTACAATGTAATGTTAAAGAGTTCTTAAATAAAGAAATGATGTATGAATAAATGTCATAAACATGCAGATAAAAAAGGGTCAAAGACTTACTTTTAAATATTTCGGTCTTGCTTTCCCAGCTTGGTGCTGTGGCACTTTACCACACATACACAGCCATGGAGGAGGAGATTGAAAGGAACAAAGACCACCCCCACTTTGCCCCGCTATATTTCCCTGCAGAGCTGCACCGCCATGAAGCCCTGGCCCGTGACCTTGAGTACTTTTATGGCCCCGACTGGCAGAGCCAGGTCAGCTGTTCCCAGGCCACCCAACGCTATGTGGACCGTATTCATCAAGTAGGACAGGAGGACCCAGTGCTGCTGGTGGCTCACGCCTACACCCGCTACATGGGGGACCTGTCCGGGGGCCAGGTGCTGAAGAAGGTGGCGCAGAGAGCCATGAAGCTGCCGCCCACAGGGGAAGGCCTGGAGTTCTATCAGTTCGATGCCATCCATAGTGCCAAAGCGTTCAAGCAGCTGTACCGTAGTCGGATGAACGAGCTGGAACTGGACACGGAAACAAAGAAGAGGCTTGTTGACGAGGCTGTCAAGGCATTCCAGTTCAACATGGAGGTAAGGGACCAGGGAGAAGGAAGTTAGAGAGACAGAATATGCAGGCTAAGTTTTGAAACATTAGTGTGTGCTCTGCTCCCTTTTCAGTAGAGGTGTGCTTGAAAAAGGGTTTAGGTATAACGTTTATTACTGAAGGCACTGTGATCCTCTAATGTTACCCTAATCAACGGTAACCATCTGTTTACTATCGCAGGTGTATTGGGCCCTTGTAGACAATGTTGTACATTTATCAGGGCTGCTTGATGATAGTACTGAGATGTTTCAGACGTTTACGGTGCTGGATTAGCCAAAACAGACGCTCAGACAGACCCTCTGGACCATCTGGTTGTTTTATCCATGAAACGTTTCTAGAACATAGATTATGAAACACAATCGATGACATCACATGCTGCTTGTCTTGTGCTGGCAGGTGTTCGATGAGTTGGAGGAGATCGGTAAAACCATCCAGGAGGAGGTTTTAGATGCTGGCATGCCGGTCCATGGAGCAATGGATGGAGACATCAACAAGTGTCCCTACTATGCTGCCAAAATGGGTATGCTTTCATACTTGTGGTCTGTCTGATATCATTGTGCCATTGTGAATAATCACTTAAGTTACATTAAAATGAAGGTTAAAGCTTTATAAAACTACGTGAGGATCTAAGTTGGTTTTCATCTTCATGCCCCTTTTGTGTCACAGCGGCGTCAGGTGGAACGGCGTACGCCTGTCAGCTCGCCATGGCTGTGCTCCGACACCCAACAGGGCAGGTCCTGTTTGCTACTTGGTTTGCTGCTCTGGCCGGATTGGCTGCGTGGTATCTGATGTGATCCAGCCGTCACCTTGATGCCCTGCTGCTGTGTGAGAGAGAGAGAGAGAAAGAGAGAGAGAGAGTGAAGGAAGGACAGTAAGGAGACTAGGAAATCCCCTTAAACTGTGGACCAGTTTCAGACATTCTTATCTGCTACAAGTTTATTTAATGTTACATGTTTGCTTAAAGGTTAGCTGACAGGAAATAAACTTGTGAATGATCCATAGGACCATAAGACATCAACTCCATCCATACATCCATATATCCATCCATCTATCCATCCATCTATCAAGCTTGTTACAGTTTATCCTCCTGCCTTTTTATTTCACTACCTCCTTCACACTGTCCCATTCACATATTCCAGTGTGTTTGATGGTATTTTAACACTTGTTGTGGGTGTTTTCTGATTTTTTTTGTCATGAAAGGACAAGGCTTGAGTTGCCGATTTGTTGTAAAATGGCACTTTCCCCTTAATTTTAATGAAACTGACAGAGCAAGGTGACTTTTAGATTGTTATACAGTGTTAAAATTAGTTAAGAATGAAGAAAGAATTTTGGTGAGCTGAAACATACTATGCAAATTTTATGCATTAGTATAACAGCACAGTGGGTTTTTGCTGGGTAGACTGCTGTGTTGTTTTTATTTAATGAGGCCTTTGTGTGTTTGCGTTGGAGGGATTGTAAATTTAAGTAGGGACAGGAAGTAATGTACGAGTTAAAAACGGCAGCAGCGAAACAGCGGTTTGTTTTCAAAATGTAAACTTGGAAAATGTCTTCATTGACGGTATTTTATTTTTTACCTGCCATTTCAAACATAATGTGAAATCACATGCACTGCAGCGATGTTCTTTTTAGAAATCCATCATCACATTTCATGATTCAAACGTGACCTCAAAAGGTTTGCACAGGTGTACCGTGAGAGAGGTAATAGGAGTCGTTTTTTAAGGAAATATAGCACACCTACACTTTGACAAGTGTAAGACTAATAAACATCCTTCAGATACTAGTGAATATAGTAAAAAATACGGGATATTTGAATCTCTACTGATGCATGTTCAATTCTCTGCCTGTTGTTTGGTCTAAATGCATCGCTAAACTCCATGATGTATGACTCAATGCTGATTCAGTTTTACCTGCCACGGGGGCCTATATTAGGACAAAGGTGTTAACAGAGGTGGCTGCAGCTGTTTTAAAAAGAAATATTCTTTTTGTAATATTCCCGGTTTGTCTACTATATGAAGGCTCGATGAGTCCTTAAGTGTTGTGGTTTATTACGAACTACTTCAGGTTAGGTACGTATACGTAGATCCTTCAGCAGCTCAGCTCGTTTGTGTGTCCAGTCATGACGGATATACGAGCAAGCATCATCACTCAGACTGTGTGATCATTATTCACATGCTGTTCATACTGTATAATGGGAAAAAAAAACTGCCCTGCACAACTCGGCAAAGGAGAGGTATGCTGTGTGCTGTGTGCTGTGTGTACTGTATGCTGTGCAATTGCAATTTCCTGTAACCTCGATATTTATCCCAACACAGTAATTCCATTTAATAACTTTGCTTTATCTTTCCAAGCAGACTGTTTGTTTTTCCTTCGCTTGGATTTATTTGACACACCAAAGGAAACCTGCCGATAACAGCATGTCCAGGTTCCTGTGCTGTTTGTATTTGCACAATGCATTCACACAAATGGATGTAAAGTAGTCCTTTAATTAGCAGAACTCATTCAGGACAACAGCTGTAGTGCAGCTGCTCGATCACAGACGTTAACGATTTAAGAAACGGTTTTGTATTTGAGAGTCTCAGGTTCATGTTGCAGTCAGATGGCAATATACAGTAACTGCGTATGGAGGACGGATACAGAGACTGCCCTTATATATTCCCGCAGCTCAGTGTCCATGTGTTATTTTAGTTTTCTGAAGCTAGTGTGATGCGTCAAAATGCTACAGTATTTTTTAGAACATGTTGAAGGGACATTTACTCGGATCTCAGGAGTTCAGGTTGTTTTTGGTCATCGATAAAACTTGGATTAAAGTGAGTGGGATGCATGACTGATTCATGTCGATCTTCGGATTCTCTTGCGTTGTCATTAACTATGCTCTTAATCCCTTTGTGTATTTAACTGGACAAAGCTTTATTAGTGACTGAATGGCTGGAATACTTTATGAGAGTCAAAAAAATACAGCAGTAAGATATGCTGTCTGTAATGAAATAAAGTCTGTTTTCCGGCTCATGCTGTTCAATTGTGTTTGTGTAATCCTGCTGACAAAGCAGCCAACAAACAAATGGATATGAGTAAAAATATATCCTTGGTAGAGGTAAAACAAATGTAGTTTATCAGTTTCACGTCTTGTAATTATGGGAGCCTATCTCTGCCACTTAGAGAGAAAAAAAAAAGATGAAAACTACACATGAACATGAATAAGTAGTCGATATTGAGATACAAAGGTCATAATTATTACTTATATCTCATATTTTTTACTTTTCAACTGATTCACGAAGCCTTGTGTTCTTTTATCGCCAACATTGATAAAAGTGATGTAATTGATGGTTTGACATTTTACTAGCTTTTGCTCAGGAAATATCTCGACGTATGTAACACATGTATTGGCAAATTTCATACATAGACATTGTTCCCGGGAGGATGCGGATCTCTCTAACTTTTCTTCTAGCGCCACCACGACGTTAACATTCGTGGCTGAATGACACATCTCAACAAATATCGAATGGATTGGCATTAGATTTGGTGCAGATACTAACATTCTTCTCAGGATAAATTGAACTTTGGTGATTCCCGATTTTTCCATTTTGTGCCGTCATCAAGTTGAACGTAATACAGTTCCCATCAGTCTCGTTTCTTTTAAACTTATGAGCAAATCACAATCACAACATGCTTATCTAAAACAGTGAACATTATTTCTGCTCACTTAATATTAGCACATTACCGTTGTTGCTTCTAGTTAGCCTACTAAAGTAAGCATTTAGCTAAAAACACCTATATGCAGTACCTATTAATGTCTAGATGGAGTGATCAATATAAAGCAGAAGCTTTTCCCACACCATAGCTTTATTATAGATGTACAGTATATCTTCTATGTGACACATCGATGCAGCTGTATGATCCACAGTTGTCTATGTACAAATGTAATGAAGAACTCAAACTGAATTCTTAATGCAAAGGGCTAAACATGGGACAGAGTCCGGTCAGAAGTGTTCACAGTTGAGAAAAGCCAAACCTGGAAGTTTGAGAGGAAAGGAGACCGACTAACCACTGCAGAGACACATCTTCACTGTTCAACAACTAAAGGGTAAACATGTGGGTAAGTCTGGTGATGTCCTGTTAGGACTGACAGCGCTGCGAATTTAGGGTAAGATTCAAGCGTTCATGAAGACACGACAGAGGCACGGAGAACAAAAGGATTAATAACAGGAGGTTCAGTTAATGTTTAACTCTCTTTATCAAGACAATAATTTATTTCTGTGCACATGGATTCTGTTATATCGTTCATGGTTTGTGTGCTGAGCAACAGGAAAATCGTTGTGCGCCGACTGCTATGCTCAATGATAAGTCTTTGTTGGCCTAGATGGACATTTGACAAGGAGGTGACTGGTGCACTGGAACATCCTCTTGTGTGTGGATTCACTTTGGCAGAGGAACAGTGCAGGTAATCCTCTGCAAGGCTGGTAGGTAGGTCCATACTGATCCGTCTTAAACCTCTGTGGGCCTCATCCAACACCCAATACTCCTCGACCACCTGTCCCTTTATGATGTGGTGGTTCTTGTTCTACGCTGTCCTCTGATCTACTGCTAAAGAAGCTCCTCAGTTCCAGGATGACCTTTTACCTTTGAGAAAGAAAAGAATGTTGTAAAATATACTCTTGTAATGGCACATACAAGATGCAGACATGACATTCCACACTGGCTAAACATCCAGTTGAATGCAGGGGTGCATGCATCAGTGTCATTTTAAGTGACAGCCACAAACCAGATAATGAAGACGTTATCCAAAAATAAGTGTTGCATCACATCTATTTTCTCAGTAACACAACACAAAAGAGTGGAGTGGGAGGAATACCAGTCCTACCTGGTTTGTGGCTGTCAGGAAGAACTAAACAATTTTTTAATTGTGGAGAAGAAGCCCCCCTCTTGTTTCAACTCTCCCTTCTTGTCATGCCTGCTTTGCCTTGCCTCAGACAGCTTACCACCGCTGCCCCCACCTGGACAGAGATTAATACTGCATCAGCCAGTCTTTGGACTAATGACGCTTTCTAGATCTTGGTCATTTTTGACCTCTTATTAGAAAAAACTAAGATAGAACTCTCCACAAAGTTGAGTTATGGGAAAATCCATCCTACCCCCTGTTGTCTGATGTCACACAACAATGACATTACCTGCTCAGAGGGAGGGAGAAGTTATTTTGTAGACTACAGATTTGTATTTAGGTTGGTAAATGGAATATTCAGATACGTTTCCAAAAATAAAAATGCCATAAAATAAAATATATATACTGGTGTTATGATCACATACATTGTCCTCTTACCTGTGCTGGTGGCAGTGACACCGTTCACCGTCCCCTCCACGTCCGTCTCGTCCTCAGCATAGCTCATTAGCAGAGCTCTTTGTCTGTCGGTCAGTGTCCTATGCAGGAAAACAACATCTTATGATCCTTCGGTTTGGAAACATCCCTTTTCCTCTAGACTTCAATGACTTATTGTATTCAATCACAAGGCCCTCTCATATCACCGTCTGGTAGAAATACACCCGTTTTAACTGAAGCAAAAAGAGGAACCTTACTTACTTGGGTACTTTTATTTTGACATGCACATAATGGTCTCCGAAGCCGTGGCCACTGATACGAGCGATTCCCTTTCCTGACAGACGAATCCTCTGGTCTGCCTGGATGCCTGCAGGGATCTGAAGACAACACAAACAACTTAGATATCGCACTGTAGGGGTTTGACATCTTTCCTCATTAGAGGAGAAACCTGAGAATGTACGCGTCTACTTACTGATAAGTTAAGCATTTCATAAAGGCCCTGTGACCTGGCTGTGCCGCCTAGCACAGCTTGTGCCACGGAGACAAAGAGGTCAGAGTGGACGTCTGCACCATCCCTCCTGAACACAGGACTTTTTTGGACCTGAACACGGAGACAGAGCACATCACCATCAATTAAACATGGTATCAAAACATCAAAAAGCAACGAACTATCGTGTTAGATACTCACCCTAAATGTGATGAAGATCTCCTTCTTACCAACAGGCATTCTGACTGTCTGACCATCCTCCACTCCTTAAAGCAAAAACAAAACATGATCTATATTAGTGTTCAGTGTAAAAATCAATAGTTTCAGTGTGAAACCCTCACTCCCTTTAGACTTGAAAATATGGAAGCATGGTCATCCTGATCTCATACTCGCACCATTTCGAGTGGATGATCGTTTTAAGTATAAGTAACATTTAAACCCACAGATTTGACCATGGTCAAGGCTTAAACCATTCAATTGGGAATGATTTTACAGTTTCACGTTAGAATGCATGTGGTATGGAAGGGGGCAGAGAAGTGTGATGATTTCTTTCCATCTTTTTCCAATTCAACCACTTTTAAGTAAGACTACAGCTGTAATGATCTTGGATTTAGAAAAATATCTCTTTCAATCTCAAATTTTGCAGGAAAAAGTACAATGCTGGGGTTTTTTTCAGGCTCATAACTAGTGATAAAAACAATTACAGCATTTAATTATCCTTAAAACCTGTGAGCATAAAAAAAACAGGCACAAGCGTACAGAACAGCTTCGGTCCACAGAAAATACATACTAATTTATAGTAAGGAAACAGTAAGATCAGACAGCTGAGTGAGACTGACCTGCAGGTACAGGAACCATCACGTTCTTCTTCTGCTTGGTCTGCCCCCTCCCACGGCAGGAGCGACAGGGGTTGGAGATGACTGTGCCTTTTCCGCCACACTGTCGACATGTAGAGCGCATCACAAACGGCCCCGTGTTCACGGTCTCCTACAGGGAAGACAACATACACATGTTTAGTAACTCAACCCAAACGCACTTTGAAGAAAGACAGCCTGTTGGAGATCTTACCATGCCGGAGCCATTGCAGTAGTGACAGTGCTGGACCTTGGAGCCTGGCTCGTGGCCCTTACCATCACAGCGTTGACAGGCTGCGTCTATGTTAACAGAGATCTCTTTGTTGACTCCTTTTGCTGCCTGGGTGAAAGTGAGCTCCATCATGTACTGTGTGGAAAGAATAAGAGGCAAATTCATCACTCTGAGACTGCACAAATAAAAAATAAACCAGGTGAGCTCTCAAAAGCTAAAATAAAGACACTCCTAGGCTCACACTTACCTCTTGTGGCTGATCAAAAATGGCATTGAAGTCTCCAAAGCCGCGGCCTCCTGAGAATTCCCCAAAGATCTTGCGGAAGAGCTCCTCTGGGTCCATGTTGCTCGTCTGTCCAGACCAGTAGTGCTGCCCTCCACTGGCTTGACCTGCGTCAAAGCCTGTTGACCCATATGTATCGTACTGCTTCCTCTTACCTTCATCACTCAGGACCTGCGAGAGACACATAGCAGAGATTTGTAATTCTAATGAAATTGAGGGAAAAAACAAAGCAGATGTGTCAGTGAAAACTTCAATAAAGACTGAGACTAGACCTCGTAAGCTTCGGCCAGCTGAGCAAATTTCTCCTTGGCTTGCGGATCTTCTTTGTTGGTGTCAGGGTGATACTTTTTGGCCATCTGAGGGAACACAAACACACTGTCAACTACTGCGACAGCTGTCTGTCTGAGAACAATTACAAGCTGTGAAGGAACAGACCTGGTAGTAGGCTTTCTTGATCTCTTTCTGGGTCGCTGTGCGAGGTATGCCAAGGACCTGATAGAAGTCCTGCTTGCTGCTAGCAGGGGCACTTGTGTGAAAGGACAGTGAGGCGACAGCGTTTGGCGATTTGATACCTGAAACGAGTCAAAACAGGGTAAAAAGGGTAAGTAAATACTATCAAGAGCAGTAAACCTGCATTACAGTTGCATTCAGGTATCACTTGAGAACTGGATTTTGGCAACTTCAAGGTAAATTGCACGGCTGCCTTATTCTTTACTGAGTTGACAACATTAGGAGACACATATTTGAAAAAGACAGAAGGAGTTACACATCTGATGATGTTGCTCTGATCTGTAGAAGAGCTTCTTCTGCCATAGAAGGTTCTAGAAACTTAATACAAACGTTTATGTTGAGGCGTCAGAGACATGCCTGGGTTGGTGTAAGGATATGTTTGGCTTCAGTTTCAGGTTCAGGGAGAATCCAATGGGAACACGATGTAACACTCACATCACCCCTAAACAAATTCAACTTGAAGACTGCAAACCAAAGTTGGCAACACAGATTGCACCATGATTTCAACAGCTAACAAGCTCTACCCAACGTTAACGCTCAGTCGAGCCCTCATCAAGTCGTGTTACCTTGGTTTTATTATCCTGCGTCACTCAAGTAAATTAAACCAGCAATTACAACAACATTAGCCTAGCTTAGCCTAGCTAGGCCACTAGCATAACTCACCTGACAGCCCTTTCAATGTCAACGACTTCCCGGCTCCGCCACACGACAGGCTGCCCCCTCGCCACAGTTTTTCCGCTGACATTGTTGAAACGCCGCGGACTCCTCCATGACCAGCGCAGACAACTGCACCGACGGCCCGGCGTTGTCCAGAGGACACGATGACTGTAATCCAGCGTGAGGAGCAGCGGGCAGCCGAGGACGCCATCATTCCTGCACTTGGTCGCCGCTGTAGACACACTGCGCATGCTCCTTAGGGAGTGGGCGTCACCGAGAGCGCAAAGATGTTCTGCTTAGGTCGAGAAGATGCACTCCTAAGAAAAACGACTTTGAAAAGTTTTACTTAAATTCTTGTGTTTCTTTTTATAAACTGTCCGCAAGTTGCTAAAACAGATACCAATTAGGACTGGATAAAATTATTCATTTATTCGAAGTTGTATTGCGCAAACGAGCATCAGATGTATCAAATAAGAAAAGGATGCGCATGTTTTGTGACCCGGAGTAGCACGTGACGGAGCATGGTGTTCTCTAGAGCGGGGAAAACAAACACTCCGCCCGAACGGCCAGCTCCTTCGAGCGAAGCGAGCGGACACACCGCGTCCAAACTGAACTGTCAGCTGTAGCAGGAGTCCTCTGCCGAGTACCAACCAGCTCGACAGAGACACCCGGAAGGCACGAAAGTCAATTTGAGAAAGCAGCATGAATCGCTTTAAGACCTCCAAATTCAAAAACACAACTCCGAAAATTGCCAAGAAAGACGTGAGTAGCTCGCGAGCGTCTGGGCAGAGCCAGTTTTCTCTAGCTAACATTAGCATATGGTTATTAGCTGTGCTACTTAAGTGGTGTTTTGGGGGAGCGCCTGCCTGCAAGGGATGTTGAACTTCCTGCATCTGGAAGGCTGCATAGCATTGAGAGAACAACACGACAATCTGAGTTCACAACAGTAGTACTCAACTAACTTCAAGGCTAGTAGTGAACACTACATCACGTGTGGTTGCATGGAGCTGCTAGCCTACATCGGACGTAGTGACGCCCATCACCATGCTATTATTTTATAGCTAACTGACTGTTGTCATTGATTTCACACAATCAGGTGGTGTTACACAATTTTTCTCACTGCACACTTGAAGTTAGGGTGAATCAGCAGGGATTTGCTACTCGGGGAAGGTGGATATTTGAATGGCAAATATTCAGGAAAAGTGATTTTAATATCCTGTTTCATCTCTGTCAGTGATAGTTGTCCTGAAGGCTGTGGAAGAGGCGACGTGTCTGGACGGGAATGAGCCGTTTTTCTCTCCCCCTAGACCCCTAGTTGCAACGCCTGCAGCTCTCCTTGCTGAGGTGGTTTATGTAATCTGCTACCTTGTTTTCACTGAGGTTGGGTTAAAAAAAAAAATGCCTGGTATGTTTGGAGACGGTGGATAATCTGTGTATCTCATGAAATCTCTGCACAGGCTCCCGAGACAGCAGGTGGTGCTTTGCTGCTGTGAATGTTAAAGTGGCCCAATGAATATGTGTGATTGTGGTTATTCCAGTGCTGGGGAGTCATGTGACGTGAGCTGTCATGTCAAACACTGCAGGAGCAAAAAAAAAAAAAAAAGTGGGGCAAGGGACAGAAAGTGAGAGGATGGGAAGAGAGAGGAAAGCAAAGACAGATCCTGAGTTTTCCACGTGGACCGAGGAAGTAGTAGGGGCACGAATTAAGTTGGCTCATATGTGGAATGCCGTTGATGACACCGTTTTTGGTGCCATGGTTATGTTTATGATCACGATCCTGTGGAAAGTCTGACAGAAATGCCACAATGCTGAAAAAGATTTTGACAGAGAATACGTGTACCTTTTTGAAGTCTTAGCGAGATTTAGTTCAGGAGTAATTCTAAGTGGATAAGTGGATTACGTCTATCTCCCCCGCAAGTAAAAGGATTGACTAAGGATCTCCAGGATAGTAATAAGCGCAACCTTAAATGTGGCGTGATCAGAATAAATCGAGTTTAGGATTGTTATTTATTGGGGGGTGGTTCCACCTTAAACCCAAAGGAAAAGTTTACCCAAAAAATGAAAATAAAATCGTTTTCTACTCACCCCCATGTTAGTAAGGGGAAGATCCGTAGTTCACAAAGCATTTCTGGAGCTTCACAGCTAAACGGTATTGCAACATTCTCCTAAACAACTGAAGTAGATGGGGACTATTGAAAAGAAAACATAGCATGGCTCCATACAGCTGATCCGGGGTAATCCACGTCTCTGGATGCCCTGAGATCCCAAATTGATTAAAAAAGATGTAATTTGCACCATGCATGGTCAAACTTTAGATGGGGTGCACGGTAACTTCTTTTTAGCTTAGCTGCAGTGAAGATTGAAGCTTGAAGAGTCTGTATATTACGTCTTTTTAAATAAATTTTAGATCATCTGGCTTGTGGATACTTGGACGGAGCTTAAAATAAGTCCTCATCTACTTCAGTTGTGTAGGAAAATGCTGCAACTCTGTTTTGCTTTGAATCTCTAGAAAAGTTTAGTTGACTACAAAACTTTTCATTGGTGTGGGTGACAAGATAACGACTGAATTTTCTTAGATAAGATAGAGGCGTACTTTTGGAGGGTGCTTTGAAATGCATGGCTGTTTTAATCGGAGCTGTTTCAGCTGTTAATTGTCCTCTGTAGCCAAATGTCTGCCGTGGTTCGGTCTCCTCAAGCTGATGAGCAGCGCAGCAGTAGCCGCTGGAGGCTGTTGCACGGACACTCTGTCCTCTCCCCTCGTTAATGTTATGAAAGAGGTTTTTAAGAGTTCTCTGCTGTGTGTGCGACGCAGGGAGCCCTTCCACTTCCTCAACACGTTGCTCATTCAGAGGCACTCAATGTGTGTGTGTGTGTGTGTGTGTGTGTGCGCGCTCTCAGCGAGATCCTTCCTGTTTATTTTGGTGCTCACTTTGTTTTATTCTAGCTGTGGCAGCAATTTGGTCTCTCGCGCTCCCTGAAATCATGAGACTGTAAAACTGGGTTTTTTTTTCTGTCGGGATCCTTCAGTGTAGCTCGTTGGCTGTGCTCTTGTGTCCACATGTCAAAGGAGCTCTTAGGATTGTAGTCACTTGAGAAGCTCCTCTGCACTGTGGTCTGGTGAAACACTTGGGCTTGAATTACATTTATTTTCTGCTCTACGACCCCAGATATCCATGTGCCGCATCATACACTCGCCTCATCCATTTTGTTCCCTTGCTAATGCTCTCTGTGTCTTTAAATCCAGGGATGGATCAACAATGTCCGAGGCGGTTCCTTCTCCTGCCAGGGGAACCACATCAAAGCCAGCTCCAAACTGCTGGCCTTCAACACCGAGCAGGCTGGTAAGGCTATGAAAGTGTGGTCGACAGCAGTGTTCGCTTCATGTACGAAGAAGGATCTACTGTTTTCAGTTCACGAAGTGTCTATCATGTAACCAGTTCACAATGTAGAGTTGACTGACTCGACTTAAAGGGACAGTTCACTCAAGTGCTAAGTTCTTAGATGGATAAAAAGCACTACAGGTAAGAGCAAATTGATTTGGGGATGAACTGTTCCTTTAAAATCCAACCAAAATGATTGTCTAGGAAATAAGGAGTAGTGTTTTTTTTTTTCTCCTGAAACTTTATTGTTCAGAAGATGTGTACATTAATCTACAGTTTAATTTACGCCTAATACATTCTCAGTGAGCTGGGCAGACATTTTGGATCTTGAAGGACTATAAAAACTCAGAGAGTATGACCATTGATGTTTTCTGTGCTTGTGTCTGCAGGTGGAGGTATGCTGGGCCTGTCCTCAATCAAGCCTGGTTCAGATGGCCAATGGACAGTCACCCAGATTTCCTGCCATTCTGGTAGTGTTTCTTTATCTCAGACTTTAATCTCAGTTTCTCCTTCCAGCTGCATAAATAACACCACTCCAGCCCTCAAGGATACTCTGGTTTCTTTTAGGAAAACAAAAAAAAGAAAAAAGATCACACGAGAAATGTAAATGCTCAGAAATGAAATTAAGCTGTGACTCTGATTGAATTTTAATCTTGAGTTTGCTTCCCCTCCTCTCTGTTAGATCTGGTGACTGATATGGACTTTTCTCCTTTTGATGAAAGTCTCCTGGCAACATGCTCTGGAGATGAAACGGTGAGCTCTCTGACGCCCTGCTCTCCGTCCTTCATTTGTTCCGTGTTTCTTTTTTATTGATCTTGTTGTAGCTTGTTAGTGAATACTTACACATAAGTCCTCTTTCCATCCACTCAGACTTTGTTTTTCCTGGCGGAGCTTTAAATACGATATTAACCTGCCTGGTTTTTATTATTTAAACCCTTTTGAAGACTCCCTCCTCACATTATCCTCAGCCACAGGTGCCCCAGATTACAGGAATCTGCTGAGTGTGTGTCTGCATCCTCAGACTCAGCAGCTCGGTTTACCTCAGGGACCTGTGTAAACACACACAACTCTATTGCCACACACAGACCTACAACACACACCAGAGTGGTCTGCAGTGCCCACGATTTGCAGCGCACTTTCATTCCTGTCATCTTCTGCCAACGGGACATATTGTTTCTCCAGCTGGCTCGTGCTGAGCAAGTAAATGAGGGTGAAACTTGAGTGTCTTTTTACTGACTGAAATTAACCCATTACAGTACGGTTTCAGTGTTGGTATCACTATTCAGCTAGAACATCATTGAACACTGCAAATAAGGAAGCTAAAAGCAAGAATAAACACTACATGTTGACATGTTGCGGAGATTTTGATTTGATACTAGTAAAATTATCTGTTCATAAAGCAAAATAAGTTTAGCCGTAAGTTGGTTCAGTTAAGAAATAAGAAACAATCTTTGAATTAAGTGGAAAAGGCAGATTTTATATCAATCTTTCTACAGCACAATATTAAGGGAAACAAACTGAATTTTAGCAAATGTCAATCACTGATTTAAGTGGAAAATGACTTGCTAGTCATGTGATGGCAGAGGCTAGTGCATCAGGAGCAGTTTTGGGGGGCCGCCCAGGGGAGCCTGGATTCGCCTGGAACCAGTGACCTTCTGATCACTGATCGAACGGCTCTACCCACTGAGCTACAGCCGCCCCATATAGAGTTGTGTCTTCTTTAATATGTTCTGACTAACTACGGTGTGTGTGCAGGTGAAGCTGTGGCGTTTGTGCGACCCAGAGCTGCAGCAGCCCAGCAGTCCTGAGCTCACCCTGCGTCCAGGTCACGGCCGGCTGGAGCTGCTGGCTTTCCATCCCACCTCCTCTGGCCTGCTCGCTGTCGGCGCCACCAAGTCCCCCCTGCTTTGGGACACCAGCCGCCAGGATGCACCACTCGCAGGTATCTACAGCTGAGGACATGAGCAGCAGATGTTTGTTTGTGCGCACAGCACACCTAAATTGATTTGTCAAAGTCTTGTTTGTACATCATGCACTGTTTGTTACGTTTAACATTTCAGTCTTTGTCAGTCTCCAGTTTTAGTTTTGTTTCTATGTGCAACATGTATATATATGTAATTGGAGTGGCTGGATTCCTTTTTTCGTTGGGTGCTGTCTGACTGACACTGCCTACGTTTTACAGCCCTGTGGCTCTGTCTATGTGCCGGAGCAGCAGAGGTAATATTTTGGTTTACAGTCCTGGTCCCAGTCTCCCCGGACTGGCCTCAGGATCACTATCCTCTGGCCTCACCTTCCCTCCACACACACATGAACACTGCCCCCCCCCCATACCCCAAAACCTCATGACAGCTGGCCTGGCTGCTGCTGCTCACTGCTGATATTTTTCATGCGCTGTTCCCCCACACACTGGCTGTCATCACCCTCATTCCTCATTCATATGTGTTTGAGGAACAACGTCTGAATGATAAAAAATTAAAAAAAAAGAGTGTGTTTGGGTTTGAAGTTAACAAGTGCACCTCATCTTTTTTTTTTCATCTGTGTGGTGTTGAAACTATTCACTTAAGGTGCTGCAGCCTAATATGTCTCATGCTCATAATTTCTCTCATACGCCTTAATCGTAATGATCCTTTTACATTGTAGTTTTTGTGTTTTCTGAAGTCCATGCGCTTGATTTATTGCTTCACTTCTTCCCAACGATTTTCCTCCAGATGTTTTTCTGTCGTGTTCTTTGTCTCATCTGTACAAGTGCCGTCATTCTGTGCCCTTTCTGTTCGGCATCGTGTTTCTCTTTTTCTGAACCATTTCATCTCGGCCCTGTAAAACATGAGCGTTGTATCTCGCCCTTTCCTCCCCTCACCTCCTCTAAACGGTGTGTGTGTCTGCAGTTCTGGAGCAGCACGGTGACCAGCTGCAGAGTCTGAGCTGGAAACAGGATGGTTCACTGCTGGCTTCCTCCTGCAAGGTAATAACAACACGCACCACATCCCACTGGCCTTCATGGCGTCACCTTTCATGTTAAAGCACGATAATGTGAACGTTTTATTCCCCTTACAACTTTATTCCTGTGTGGGCTGATTGCTGTAGTTTCAGTGTGTGACCACTAGATGCAGCCAGTGGCTCACATTCAGTGCAGTGGTCGCCGTTCGCTCCTTATCTGTTTATATGGGGTTTGCTTAATCACAACGTCAACAGGGGTAATGCTCATAAAAAGGGCGGGGATCACATCACACATTGGAGTAGGCATTAGTGAGCAGTTCTTGAGAGGAAAAAGAATTAACTTGGAAAGCCCAGTGACGTAAAAGCTAATCGCCAGTTTGTTTTAATATGGTAACAGTGATGACAAAGAAAGAAATCTTGGCCACAGCAGATAAAAGAGCCTGTGGAGAGTTTAATCATACAATTGGAAATTGTATTAACTTGTCAATTAGGGCACAAGCCTGTGTGGGAAGGATACATCTATCAGCGCTTTTATTTGGTCTCAACCCTGCCTGACCCCTGAACCTTTGTTTCCCCTGTACACACTCCTGTACGGCCCTTTAAGCCCTCATGTCTTCTGCTGCAAGTTTGACTCTAATCAGGATCTGTCGACCATCACTCCGTTGACATGCACAGTAGTTATGGAGCGAAGAAGCGAGAAAGTCTCCCTGAAATTTCCATATAATAAATAATCCATATGGCCCCGTTCTCATCAGGAACCACAATCACACAGCTTGAGGAGTTTTCTATTAGGTTGTTGATATTTTGTGTTGGAGGAGGAAGGAGCTTGCTGCAGTCGGTTCATGAGCAGGGCAGAGATTGTAGGGCTTTATGAGTTGAGGTGGAATTGTTTCATGAATAGATTTTATTAATAGGAAGAGTTAGAGGCAATTTCATCAGTGGAGTTTAACCAATAACCAATAGTAACCAATTCCCAGAAAAAATTGGGATGCTGTTTAAAACATGGATAAAAATGGAATGCAATCATTTGCAAATAAACTTTGTTTACCGACAGTGGTTTTACTAAGTGTTGCTGAGCCTGTGTAATATCCTTTATTCCAAGGGCCCAAAGTTTTTATCTTTTGAGGGCAAAAACTTATTGGAGGGACTACTGAGATGCAAAATGGTACTAGGACTCCAGATTCCCTTAGCTGAATGTGTGTCGCTCTGCCCACCATCCTCAGCTTATAAGAAAATGAGAAATATTTAGGGATGGAATGAATGGTCATTAGGCTAACCACAACTTCCCCACTCTTTTCCCCTACTTATCAATGCATCAAATTCTGAATAAGTATTTATTTACAAAAATGAATGAAGTTAATGGACTACAACATTACATATATTGTGTATATGGAGTGTAAAAAAGATCACATTCAGTTGGATTAATGTTTAAAAGGATCCCAACTTTTGGAATCAGGGTTGTATGAGGTCGATTGTGCACCATGGTGAATTCCTTTTTTATAACCAAACCTGAAATGATTGATGTGAAAATGAGCCAGAGGCCTCTCTGTATACGTTAGACAATGCATGATGAGCTTTAGTTGTGCTCAAGACTGAATAAACTGTGACACAGAAATCGACCATATGTGCGTGTTTAGCAGGTATGATTGTCAGTCCAACCCTTGCTATTTGTCTTTGCTCTGACAAGAAACAAATTACTCCAGCGATCACAGGCTACATCCCAATCATGACATTTACCTTGACAGGATAATCATCCCCACTAAGCTACTACCCCAACAGTGCACCCTGAAAGAACAAGGCACCTGGGAAGAAAGGGAGGAGGGGGATGTGAGCCGAGATCAGAGTCAAGGGGCCTCTGAGGTTCTTGCCCTGTCGGGCTCTGGTGTCATTTAACTCGAAAGGCCCCTTTCAGTCTCTCCAATCCAACTTATTAAAGCAAATGGGGCCCGCCAACATGTGGGTCCAATCCCCCCAAGCCCTCCCATAGGGTAAACATTGGGGCACAGGGCTGGAGGGGTAAGATGAAGGGGTGAACACCACCCCAAAGAGCAGGAATCTTGACAGGCCTCGTTTGGACCCAAAGAGATGTGTATTTATGACACGCATAAAGGGAGAAAGGCGCCATTCATTTTAGGGATGGCCAGTCCACAGGTAGCAGGAACAGAGAGGGAGGAAAGGCTGTGTTTATCCAATTGATTGACGTGACGGGCTGGTATGCAGTTTTTAAACACTGCACCTCTTGAATTAAAGGCCACATTCAACCTTGATTTTTAACATCGTAGCCGAGCCTGATGCTGTATTTCTCACGGCCGAGAAGAGTGATGACGGGATGGCCCAGTGTAAAACTGCCAGTCGCGACAGGCTGTCACTCTGGTAACCGTGAGAGAGTGGGAACGGGAGGCTGGCAGCACAGTGTGTTTGTTGATGTGCGGAGGGAAGATTCCCAGCGGCCGCGTGTGTGTTTGCGTACATGTGAAAGTTGTGTGCGTCCGACTCGCAGAGAAAAACTCATTAACAGCAGCTTGAGAGTGAGGCTCCGTCGCTTTGATTAAACAGCTGCTGTCTCAGCAGACAAACACAAACACTCAAATGAACACACACACACACACACACACACACACACACACACACACACACACACACACAGCTATCCTGGCCCTCCATCTGTGCATTTATGAGTTGAGGTGGTGTGTGTGTGTGTGCGTGTGTGTGTGTGTGTGTGTGTGTGTTTGTGTGTTTATAAGGGTTATTGTCATAGGCTTAAGGGAGTGTGTTTGCTTGTCCAACACATCTGTATGTGAGTAGCCCCTTGTGTGTGTTTGCACTGCCAGATAGTTTCAGCCCTCGTGTTATTTGCACAACACCATTTGAAGTCGGTGTACCAGTGAGTGAGCTCAATTTGTCCGATGTATTTTTTGTATATATGTACAGTTGATATGTGTGTGTTTGGTCACTCTAAGGTGTGTTTCCAGCTAAGGGGAGGGCACTCAGTGGCTGGTAAAAACTAAGCAGTGTGAATATGATTGTAAATTCATATGATGGTTGGCTTGCTGCAACGATTAGTCGATTAATCTACAAGTTGATGGACGGAAATTCTGCGAATTATATCTACAGAATCAGCTGCTTCCTGCTTCTAAAATGTGAGCATGTAAATGTGTTATTGACAACATTCAGCCACTAAATGTGGAATTCATCAATCAATAAAGCGCTGATGAGTATTTTTTGCCATTCTTTCTTATTTTTCATAGTAAATTTTGGACTTTTGGTTGGATGAAAGAAGCAGAAGTCACTTTGACGTCTGAGAAATTATTAATTCGTTTTTTTCAACAATTTTTAGACATTTTATAGACTAAATGATTAATTGATTTATGGGCAGATTCATCAATATTGAAAATAATCGTTAGTTACAACCCTTAAAGTAAACTATATGTCTTCTGTGTATACTGTTGCTACAGCAAAACATGACATTTGAAGAAGTCAACTTGGCTTGTGGGGTGATTTTGACACCATTTTCTGAGATGATGAAAAAATGATTAATTGACAAAATAATCATTAAATTTCATTGGGAACTGGGCTTTTATCCACAGGGCATGTGGTTTTAAAAGTGTGTGTTGTTCTGGCACCACTCCTTAAGCTTTTGGCCGAGGCCCGGGTCACGGAGGCCTGAAGATGCAGCCTTGGGGCATCATATTCGTGGGTGGGCTGCACACACGCAAACACCCACAGATAGAGAGGGAGGCTTGACAGGATAAAATGCTTTATTTATGTTGTGTATGTATGGCCGAATGTTGCATAGTACCCCTCTGTGTGTGTGTCTGTGTGCGCATGCTTGACTGTGTCACTGTCAGCCCCCAGATTCCCCTTGACATTTATATGTGTGTTAAGTGTGTGCGTGGCTCAGTCTAAGCCCTTATACTTATTACCTGCTATCAGCCCCGTACGTCTGCTGTGATCACAGTCACACAGCAGTATTGAGTGACATGACTGCAGACACGCATGTCCCGGTCACAGCCTGATCCCATTAGGCCCCATTTCCTCTCAATCACGCAGGAGCCTCTCCGATTGGCCGCTTTGATTGAAGCCGAATGCGTGTTTGGGCTGGCCGGCGTTGAGGCACATGAGGCCGTCGAGAGGTCACTGGGATTGCGTTAGCCGACGATGAGTCAGTCAGATCACACTGATAGATTAGGGGAACTTCAGGGAGTTTGTGTTATCCTTTATCTGGATCAGACTGAGGTGGAGGGACTCTTTATTAATGTTTTTAATATGCAGCTTTCATATTTCAGTCGTTCATTTTAGTTTCTGTGAAACAGCTGGACGAGGAGCCTTTAATCCCTCCCACCTTTCTTTGTAAGAACTTCAGAACTTGACCTTGCAGATGCTTTTTGATCTCCCTTTCATATCATATTTATACTCCTCATAATGGTAAAATTCACAGCATGACAACCGTGATTACATGATACAGTGGAATCAATAGTTTCAACCAAAACTAAGCATTATAACCTATATAAGGTTAGATTTCCTACAGGAATTTTTTTCAGCTTTCTTTTGTCCTACAGTAAAGTTTGTCCTTCTTCCTCATCTGTCTAGGACAAGATGCTGCGAGTGTTCGACCCGAGAGCTCAGCTGACACCTGTTCAGGTAAGTCCCCTAATAAAAACTCTCATCACGCTGCCAAAACACCTGGCAACTGCTCTCAGAAAGTAGGGGAAATCAAACGCAGCTCACTAGCCTGGAAAACGCTTGGCTGACCTAATTCAGGAAACATGATGGGCGATGCCTACTCAGACCTGTGAGAACTGACCAATCAGAGCAGGCTGCACTTTACTCATAATAAAAGTATGAACCTGAATATTAAGGAAAGCAGTGATGAGGTACATCCCTAGTAGTTAATAGTTGGGACGCTGTGTTTCTTCTCACAAAAACAATAAAGTTTACCAGTAAATATTGTGTCCTAGGACTGACAGTTGAATAGAGATCGAAAAGGATTTACAAATCATTTCATTCTGTTTTTATTTATGTTTTACACCGCGTCCCAACTTTCTTGGATTCAGGGTTCTAAATTTGGGGGAAAACAGTTTTGCCAGTTACTGTAAGTGCTTTTCCCCCCTCACTACATCGAGTGATAAATTTGTTGACAGTAACCCAGCTAGCACACCACTGACCACTCAGTGATTCATCTACTATTGATTTATGGATGTGCTCCACAAGCTGCAGTCCCTGCTCTCCTCTTCCCACGGGTACCAATCCCACACGAAACCAGTTTGACCATGAACCTCTCCACTCATGTCTTTCCAATGACAACCAGGCCTGAGCCGATGGGTCTCCATCGCATTTGTGTGTTGGGGGAAGATGAACATGTAGGAGTAGGGTGGAGGTGGAGGGGGGGCAGTGTGGAGCAGATATTCACACACATTTTTTCTGCGGTGGACCTCCCAGGGTGTTTTAATTACTGAGATGCTCGGTGTGTGCCTCGGGCCGCCGGCTCTCTCATTTGTAAATATGCAAAAACACTACATGCCGCAGAAGATTAAATGTAAGACCACAGACATACCTGCGAGGCACATCGCACTGTATGGAGGTCAGGCAGGATGCCTGCATATTTGTGAGCTCGTGTGTTGTTCGGTATATGTTGTGAAACTTAAACACCTTTGACTTAAACACCTTTGTGAAAGGCGTACTGTTTCAAAGGTATGTGATGTCACCAAATCTGAGAGTGTGGAAAGGGGCGGTGGCAGTGAAAAAAAAAGTACAGGGGATTATTTTCTTTGTGGCACGCTTAGAACTGTATGCCTTCAAAATACGAGTACGAGCGCAGTGCATGTGTGTCTGTTTGCTTTAAGTAACATGAGCTGAGTCGGCTGGCTCCTCTCCAGTGTTTGAACCTGGTTGTTTACGTCAGGTGTATCAGTGTTGAAGTCCCTTTGAACACACTGCTTTTCAACAGCCTGTTTGAATCTGACTCAGTCTGTCCCCGCCTCGCCAGACACGCTTTTCAACGGTTCCTTCCAGAGCACCCTAATAAATGCTATTCCAGTTCCTCGGTCACTCTTCATACTCTGTTTAACAAATGATGAGCAGTAATTTGAATAAAATTGCACTGATGATGCATTTAAATCACTTAGCTAAAGCTAAAGGGTCTCATTAGTTTAGCTTGAATAGTGTTTGGGAGAGTCTGTCTGTCTGAAGCAGCGACTCCAGTAAGAGCTCGTGGTTACTGGTGGCGGGGATGTGCTGCAGGGTCATTCCAGCCAAGTCTATGGCATTTTTAACTTCATTAGATAGCTGACAGTGGTGAGCAAGAGAGTGTATGGCGGAGAAAGAGAAGAAAAACATGTGACAAACGTCTTGAGGCAGAATTGAATACAGAAAAGTTCAGCTTTTTGGTATGTTCTTCAGACAAACTGCTGCATTGCATGCACTATGATTATTACTTACTTGTTAAGTGCAATCTTAAGATGTTTGTACTTTACTGGAGCATTTTAGTTCTACTTTATGCTTCAACTTTGATAGAGAGGCTAAAATTTACCTACATTTATCTGGTAGCTATCATATATTAAGCTACCCAACAATGAGCGGCTTCCAGCACATCACAGAGCCCCTTTTTATATTAGCTTTAGATGCTACAAAATCCAATAAACTGTACCTTTTAAGTTAATCCGTACATACCTTTGCCAAAGTAAGATATCAACTTGAAAAGGAGTGTTTTTAAATTGTAATTGTATTGCTGCTTTTACATAAGAAAAAGATCTGAGTACTTCATCCACTGCTGCAGGCTCTGAGCTACCAGCCACGATGAAATAATGTGATTTTTATGTGCTGCATTTTCATCATCACTCCCCCAACAACAATTTACTGACTTTTAATTAAAGTGGGTCATGATTACAAAAGGTAAGCAGTCCGTTGTCACCACTTTTCAGCCCTCTGCAACACATGAAATCGATGTGTGACCACTGCTTCTGTGTTGCTGACAGATGCATGTGTGTTGTTTTTAATTTGGTAAGAAACCACCGTGAAAGACGGGCCAAATGAAGTTGTTGTGTGTTTATTTTTTTTATGTGATCTGTATTCTTTCTATCGTTCCCTCTCCTTCTCTTTTCTCTGTTATTTTCAAACACAGCCCACATTGTCACGAAGGGAGGAGACCCCCCAGCATGGCTGCAAAAAAATTGCAAATTTAAAAATGATCTGCGGTTTAAAAAGATTGTTTTGGACTACTGGCTGACCAGGATACAGAGACTATCGAGCCGGGTCTACTTGTGCCCTCTGTGTGCCCTTTTTCTTTCCCACTCTCTCATTAATACCTCTGGTCTCACTGCCATGGAGAGGAGGAACAAGGAGTGAAGCAGCCTGAGTCAGCACACTGTCCTCCTCTGCACATGGCTTCACCAACCTCAAACCAAAGAAGAGTTCGGACCCAGATCAAAGCCGTGAAAGGGCTGCTCTTCTTTTTTTGTTTTTACGTTCTCTTGCTTTCTTGTTCTCTGTCCTGCTTTGAGCAGCTTTGGAGAGAGCAGAGTGGGCAGAGCTTCACCCTGACAGTTTTCAGATGTGAGCCTCTCTCCAGAGAATGAGAGAGCCGCTCCTATTAACACCCCATCTCCTGAAGGAGTGGGCGATGAATCCTAAACACACTGAAACACGATGAGGCCAGGGATTTAGATGCATAGAAGAGTGTGAAGCTCTATGTTTGTATTTTGTTCAACACCATAAAACACAACATTTCACATCGTATGAGCGGTTACAATGAGATTCCACAGAATAGCTGGCGCGTGATGCGAGGGCATGGTGAAGCCACTTTCTCCAGTTTGCATATTGATAAGTCTGGATGTGATGCGATGGCAGGAAATGGCCAATCTGCCCACAGAGTGAACAGAGAGGGGCAGGGAAAAGTGTCCAAGCTATTTGAAATTTGCAACCTCACTGGGAGGTTTGTTTTGGCTTCTTACATGAGAGCCAGTCAGTTGTCCTCATCAAGGGGAAGCCACAACTCTTTTCTGAAAAGTATTCTGGGTAGGACATCTCACGAAACGCTGCAGAGCTGAAGCTGAGTTTATTTTTCTACTTTGTTTATGTTTTTAAATGTCCTTGTCCATGAAATACCTGTATGTACATGAAGACAGAACTGACCACCTGTCTAATTTCTGCTATTCATTTATCTCTATCAAATATTTTGTTTATCCACGCTTTTTCTGTATGTCCATTAGGGTCTGTCCCACGTCCTCGTCCGAATGCATTCAAGACAGCAGTCCTCTTTTGTCCTAATTATGCAGACACAACCTCACCCATTGTGTCTCAAAAGACACAGAACACCAATTAGTTGTTTGATTGCCATCACGCTATGTCGTCATGTCAAACATTTGTTATTAACTTGTTGTTAACTTATGTCTAGCGGCTAGTTTGGCAGAGGAGAATTGATTAATTGATTTAGCACAGCTGCTCTGTGGTTGTTAGCGGTGCTTGCTCAGGCGTGTGTGAGCTGACCAATCAGAGCCGACTGGGTATTCGGGAGGGGGGGCTTTAGGAGACAGGAGCCAAAGCAGAGCATTTCAGACGGAGAGGGACAGAATGAGAAAACTGATGTGTTTCTCATGCATTAAAGCTTGTAAAGTTTGTTCCAGTGGTGACCCTCAAATAAAATTATGAACCTGAAAATGAGCATACTATGTCTCCTTTAAGATACACTCCTTGAACTAGAACAGGTGACAGTTTAGTTAGTCAGAGCCAGACAAATAAAAATCGGTACACTGTTTCCTAGTTTGCCGTCATTTATAGAAGAGAATGATCGAAATTGCACTGTAAATTGAGGTTTCATGGAATTTGCCCCACTCTACCACTGGTATTTAAGCTTTGTTGGCTCAAAGAACAGCTCATAAACTTGGAAGTTTTTAACTTCCCCAACTGAGGTACCACCGTACATCCTTCAGCCCCCCCGGTAGCTGGTACGCAGTGCATGTGTGTCCACTGTTGTCCTCGTTCCACCCGTGGCAGCAGTCGAGTGGGGCTGGCTCATCCTTGTGGGCAGCACTGAACTGGCTTCTCCTCTAGCCAGGTGGGGTAAATATAGGCCCTAATTACAGCCCTGCCCTCGCTGTATTTATGGGAAATAAGACTGTGCAGGGTAATTAAGGTCTTGGACAGGAGGAGCAGTATATACTGCATCTGTAATCAGTGCAAGTGTGTATGTATGTGCACGGGTATACAGACGGTTGTATTTAGGTAGCTGGCACACTTTGGGAGAGTGCGTGTCTGTTCATGTGGCATCCTCTCTATCCCCGTCCCACAACTGAAGAGCAGATCGAATTTCAGATTGAATTTTGTTTTGTTGTCTGTTTTTCTGTTTTGCCTCCCCCTTATTTTGCCCAGTCAACAAGGACTTCAGCTAATACGTTTTATACATCTTCCAACATACCTCTGAACTTAAAAGTATAATATGCAAAAAAAATTTGCATTAAAATGTCTAAAAACAACTAGAGCGGTTTTCAACTTGCATAACCCAAATGTTTTTAGCAATGTTCAAAGCCAGACAAATCTTTAATTTCATTTGGCGTGTAACAGTACGTTTCATGCAGTCGCTTATGCTTTAGCTTCTGTGAGAGAGTCATAGAGAGAGGAGGGAAGTCAGTTGACCAAATTTAATGTGAATAAATCACCCTCAATAATTCATCATTTCTGATGAATGCAGGATTTTCATTGCCATGGTGGTTGTTTAACAGTGAAGAACACAACTCTCATGATGCCATGCAACACAATAACACTGTCTGTTTATTAATGTTTTGTTTGAGAGACTTCTAGTTGCAGAAATGACATGATGTTCACCCTAAAATTAGAATTCAGTCGTTATCTCTTCGTGCCCATGCCCATGGAAAGTTTGGTAAAGTTTAGCATCGACAAAACATTTTTCTAGAGCTTCACAGCAAAACAGTGCTGCAGAATTCTCCCAAACAACTGAAGTAGATGGGGACTTGTGAAAAAACAACTGAAAGAAAACATAGAATGGCCTCAAGTCTCAGGAAGCCCTGAGATTGCAAATTGACCTTATTTATACCATTTTTTTTAATTTGATTTTTTTTGGCCCTTATATGGCTTTATTGATAGATCAGCTGAAGATACGACAGGCAACAGGATGAGAGAGAGGGGGAGTGACACACAGCAAAGGGCCCCAGGCTGGGACCCGAACCCAGGGCCGCTGCAGCGAGGACAAAGCCTCTGCACATGGGACACCCGCTCCACCAACTGAGCTTAACGGCGCCCCATTTATACCTTTTTTTAATGCCAAATTCTTCACTGTAGCTCCAGGCTAGAAAACGTTGGCGCGCACTCTGTTGGAATGAGTTTGACCAGGGGTCGAGGGTGTAAATCATGTCTTTTCAAATCAGTTTGGGAACTCAGGGCTTCCAGAGGCTATGATTACACCTGACGAGCTCTATGGAGCCCATATGGAGTTTTCTTTCAGTCTTTTTTTTAAGTTTAAAAACATCTACTTCAGTTGTTTAGGAGAATGCTGCAACACTGTTTTGCTGCGAAACTCCAGAAAGGTTTTGTGAACTAAGAAACCATCTGCATCGGGGTGAGAAGCTATTGGCTGAATTTTCATTTGTAGTTGCACGTATACTTCAAAGGTATGGATTAAAAAGCATCTATTAAAAGACTGCTTCGAGTTGTCTCATTAGTGTGGCAAAGCTTTTAAAATCCAAATCCATCCAAATCGATTGTCTGTCAGAGAGCAAAGATCATCAAGTGCCAAAGAAAAAAATATGCAGCATTAAAGCTGTTTTATTTTTTGCTCCTGGCTATTCTGAGTTCTGCCCTCCCTGCCATAACATCCCTATGCTGGCCTCTTGTTTTCAGATGAGTTTCTTTCACGTCTCTATGTAGTGAGGCCTCCGCCCTGCTTCCGTGCGCTGGGCTACACGACTGCTCAGACCTCAGTGAGAACACGCCGACCTGATCCCGGTGGTGTTTCGTGGATGTTAGGGACACGTGCCTCAGCCTTAGACACTCCTCTCCTGTCTTATTGTATCTTTTGATCCATCCCCGATGTCTGTGTATTTTGCTGAGTGTGTAATTCTGCATGTGTGTGTGAGCATCTGTGTGTAATACCATGTGTTCTTCAAATTACAGTGCTGAAAATACCCCTCATAGTTTCGGGCCAGTGCTGGCCATAGAGCTGTCGATCTGTGGTCGCTGGAAGAGGAGGGAGACAGGAAAAGGGAATAGTTTGCTGGACTTGGGGGCCAGATTCCTCTTTTTCGGCTCCGGCTTCTGCTGCTTTGGGTGAAATTAGAGAGGACCACGAGCTGGAATGGGTTTGGACTTGAGGAGGGAACGCTGGGCAGGGCCAAGAAAAAGCACAGCGGTTTCACTGCTAAAGGTGGCTGAGAGCAGCCACTCATACCATTTTTTTTTATATCCTGTCATAAATTAGACAGACTGAACTCTCTGGTAGGTGTGCGTGTGTCTCCATACTGGGATTCATCATTACAGACATAATAAACAACATTTATACGTCTGTGTTGTCCATGTGTCTTCAAATTCTTATAATTAGAAAAGTGTGTGTGTGTGTGTTTGGGCAGTGGGGGGCGAGTTTACGTCTGTGTCCATACTCAGATTTCTCATTATAGTCAGAATAAACTACTGGCGGGCATGGTGAGCTTTGTGTGTGCGTGTGCGTGTACGTGCGTGCGTGCGCGCGTGTGTGTGTGTGTGCGTGTGTGTGTGTGTGTGTGTGTGTGTGGACTCTGGCAAGCAGCACAATGAAGCTCTTTGACTGGAACAGAACACTTTACTTTGTATCACAGATGTAGACCCAGAGGGAGAAGTATTCAGAGTGATGAAGTGGAAGGCAAGAACTTAATTTGGGTGTTTGTGCCTCTATAATCACTTTGTGCAAGAAATGGGGTCTTAAACTGAAAGAAAATGCTTGATGTTTACTACTATGCACCGGATTTCACCGTCCCAAAGATCTCAGTTATTTCAGTTTCAGAGCCGGAGCAAATATATTGGGAGGGCTGATTTTATTAGCTGACCCAGTATCACATTATCCAAAAGAAATCACATTGCATTTTATTATTATATATTTATAGTTATTTTATTAATGTCTTACTTTTGTTTTTGTTGTTGTTTTTTGTGGTTATGATGAGTACTTTTATCGTTTGATTAATTCATATCCAAAAAGTTTGATGATCGATTAATTTATTGTTTATTTTTTGTTAAAGTTATTCATTTAGCTGTATTGAGGTGCTTGTTCCTGGATCAACATTGTGAGAATTTGTTGCTTTTTCCTGTTTTATATTTTTGCATAGAATATCTTTGGGCTTCTTGTAAATAGTAATGGGTATTTGTTTTTTCCTGGAATTTTCTGACATTTTTAAAAAATGTATTTAATATCTGTTTGTATAGGTATCCTGATTTTAGCAGGAGCCCTTTCCTCCGGTGGTACACCTGATTTGTAATTTCTGCCGTTAATATCCTGATTTCGTACAAATCAAATGGCCGTTTCTGAGTTTCTGTGAGGGATATTTGTTGTCTACCTGGCAATTCAACCCAGAAAATCACCCTATTTTTTAGCGGGTATGGTTGTATAAACTGATGCTACACGCCACAGCATTTATAGCCTAAGCTATTTGCAATGCCCCTCCCTTGATTGTTTTAAATGTAAATGTTAGACTGATTGATTCATTGTTTAAAGGGGCAATAGGTGAGATATTAAGTTTACCAGAATGTGAATAAATTACAGTTTTGATATTATGTCTAAGATGTCTAAGTCCTGTGATGACTACATAAAATCACATGCTAACAGCTCCACCTCTGGTGCCCATTTCAGTGCTGTCTTGTGCCAGCACTTGCCAACACTTCCCTGGTGCTCCGAGCTCCCAGTCTGAGCCGAGTCCATGTGCATGGCTAACTTAGTTGACTCTGGGGATATGTTTGTTTGGAGCATGCATTCAACAGGTGGCCAGGTCTTACAAACTGCAACTTTAATTGACATAATAAAACACCTGAGGCAGTCTCTTAGGTTTGAGCCATGGATTGAGGAGAACAAGCCAAAAGAATATTATTTAAAAAATCCATATACATGTGGACATTCCTTTGTCAGTCCCAAAAATGCTCAGTATGCTGTTGTACCAACAAGTCATTTCTTCTCACAGAAAGTCAGCGCTGGCCAGAGAATGAGATTTTGATACTTCCCGCAGAATGAAGCTTGTTTAGAGTTGGGAGAGTGTCTAATACTAACACCACAGGGATGCAGAGTCAACATTGTGAAACGAGAAACATAATGTCTATAAAGAAACGGGAGCTCCATCCAAGAATATGTCACAGCCTTACTCAATGCTGAGCTCCTAATTCCAGCCACACAAACTGTATTATTTAACCTAAAACGGAGCCAAAAATGCTTCTGTGTTTTGAAACACATTAATCTACATAGCCAGTATGCCCTGTTAGCTGGAACATGACCATAACTGATAACATGTGATTTGATAACCAGTCTCTCATACACTGTTTCTGTATGTTAAGCACACAAACATTTCTGTGTTTAACATCATTTTCTCCTCCCAAACGTAAACATGACACAGCAGAAAAATTGCTCTGTACACACAGCGGCAACGTTTTCACCTCCTGAGTGGATGTGTGATGGCATAAAGCAAACAGTTCAACACAGCAGTGTGAGATAACACATAACACATTTTCGCAAATATAAACAGTGTTGACCAAGAGGCGCATTTTTGTTTTTAATTTCTTCCTAGTAACACAATGATGCACTCGCGTCCTCCACTGCTTGTAGAAATCTAAGGCAAAAAAAAGGACACCTGGCAAGAAATATGTCTTTATTTTTGAAACGGTCAAGCTGCCAATTATTAGGTCAAACGCCAGCTAACTGATGTAATCCCTGTGACCTTTGACCTGCTGATGGCTGATAATGACGTACCTTTCGTGTCACCTGTCATTAGTGAGCGCTTCGGTTGACAACCTTTTATTTTAACCCATTTATTCCCGTTTTAAAATGATACCTCAGATAAGTTCACTTCTGCAGGCGTGTGTGTGTCTTTCACAGCTCACTCCCGTTGTTTGTGCAGCTGTTATGATTTTCCGGTTTCTCCACTCCTCTATAACATTAAACTGAATATCTTTCGGTTCCTGTGGACTAAACAAGACATCTGAGGACGTCACCACTGGCTTTCAGAAACCCTTTTCACCATTTTCTGACATTGTATAGACCAAACAACTAATTGAATAATCCAGAAATTAATTGACAATCAAATGAATCATTAGTTGCAGCACTTGTGGTTTGCCTCTCTCTCTAACCCTCTTCCCCAGTCACCCCCTTGCAGGGTTCATTGTGCCTGTACCTTTCTCCATCGGGCCCTGCTGGGTTCAGGACCTGGTTGTAGCCAGTGGTTAACTCAGCCCAGATGTCGTACCCCTCCCCCTCCTTTTCTTCTACTCTCTCTCCATCTCTCAGCTAACTGGCTGCCCCACTGCCAGTGTTAGTTATAGTTTGAGGGGTATCTGGCAGAGCAGCTGAAAGGAGTCTTTCCTAATGAGGGAACAGGATTTGTGCTGTCTTGGACAGCTCAGCAAATCAGTGGCATAAAAATCTGGATATTCCATCGCTTCGCTGGTTGAAGGCTGCCTCAAAAGCAATTAATATCAATGCTTTGTTTTTATGATCTAACTCCTCAGTGTTCTTATTATAAAGAGATAATCTTGCCTTGGTTTGGGTTTGATGTCCTGTTTGAATTAAGTTGTGTGTCTGGGTGTAAACAGAAGGATGAGCTAATGAATGTCGGTCAGCCTGGTTGCTGGAAGAGGAGCTGAGGGGGTCAAGAAGTGCAAAGTCGAAAAGAGACGGGAATTTGGAAGGAAGATATTTGAAGTTTGAAGAAGTTTCATCTGCCTTATTAACAAAGTTTGTCTTTGTGTGTAAGCGTGAGTGGGTGTGTGCGCTGGGGGTATTGCTCAAGTATTTCTCTGGTGGAAAGGGGTAAGACTGGGTGCCAGCTGGCAGCGACGGGGCTCTTCGCTCACGTGTGTGTGTTGTTTGTGAGCGGAGGCCTCATTAGTGCGCTGGCTGCTCTGGGACTCTTAGTTTCCAACTATTTAAGGCCCAACTTACACATGTGGTTGACACCTGGAGCCAAATAAAAAAAAAAAAAAAAAAAAAAAAAAAAAGGATGATGATTAACTCTTTCTCCTGCTGCATCCCGAGAGTGAAGATTCATTATCATGGGAATTAGTGTCAGTCACACTAGGAATGAATCTTACTGCGTTTCTCTCAGGTTTTAGACACGAGAGGCTGACAGATTGAGCCCAGATTAAAGATTCAGTAATGAAATAATCACTGTTGCTTCAGAAATGAGATCGCTTTCACAGGGGAATCACTTGTTTTTGGGAAGTTTATGTCATCAGGTTCACGAATAAGAAATTAATCACATCACTGACATCGGCACAGCTCTCGTGTTACTCCACCTCAGTTTGCCCTTGTTATCTCTACTTCACATTTCAGGAACTACGGTGTGGTTTTAATCACCCTCTGCACTGCTTTTTCTCACATCATCTATCTTCTTTAAAACAGCAAAATGTTTCTCTGTCTTTGCTTTAAACTTGGCCACAGTCTGCTGCTCCTGCAGGCCTTGCAAGAACAGAACGCATTCAGCTTTTTTCTGCCTTTTAACAGCCAGAACAACCGAATGAGGTGTGAACTGCCTCGATGTTGATCTTCCTTACTTTGTGTTGTTTTGCAAGTGATCAATTACTGTGGTTTATTTGTTAAGTGTGTGTGGTTTTGAGGGCATGCAAGTTAACTGATGGTAACCACGTGCTGCTTGTGTGTGAACTGATGTCGGTCCTCACTGAACGGGGTGGGTGGGATCATCTGTTGGTCATCATGGTGAGTTAAATATGAGCTGTGTGCATATAGTGACCTACAGTATTGTAAATATTAGGGATGCACAATATTTGGATTTTGAAGATATAAAGAATATGATATTCAGGTATTTTCCAACTCAGTTTTGCTGATTGCTGATGCCTGTACTGATATGTGCACTTGTTTTTCCCACTTAACTGCTCAGAACATCAAGTCTCTACACTAGTGGATTTAAGTTCCTGCATTCTTTATCGGTATGTGTGTAGAAGACAATTATAGAGAGACACAAATCTTTACTTCGAAGCAGACTAAGCGGAAGCTGCAGCAGAGGTCGGCCAGTTAGGCTGTCGGAGGAAATCTGCATACACACACACACACACACGCACACGCACACGCACACACACACACATCCACATACAGTGGGCACCCAAAGGACAGAACGAGAGCGAGACACAGCCAACATCAACCTCAGAGAGCCCCAGGGGCAATCAAACTCAGTGTGGGCTCCATCTGCACCAAAGCTAGCTGACCTTAGTTTGACCAAAGGCTGGTGCTATTTCAATTACTGTATCCTGGTCAGCCAGTGCATTTTAAAAGCTGTGTTTTCTCCATATGTTGGCTTAATCATACTGGTGGTTAGCTAAGAGGTCATACAGTGGTGGTGCATACGAGAGGTGAGAGTTTTAAGACAGACGGGCGGGTGAAGTCACCCTGTACTTTACTCGAGTAGACAGCTAACTGGGAAAAGTCAAAATCTCTGCATTCAACTTGTTGCCTGATAGAAGTCTTTTGTTTTTGTTTTCAAGGACAGAAAAGCCAAGTTGTAACACGTATTGTGGGCATACCGAGATTGAAAAAGTCTGTCTGACATTGATTACACTGAATCAGTTATTGGCTGAACATCACCGGGTAAGTTTCCATTATTTCAGCAGGCTTGTGTAATGATCAGGAATAGCGATGGAACTTTTCAAAACCTGAACCCGACTCTCTGCCGTACAATTGTTGAATCTAATGTTAAACTCATTACATTGTAAAACACTTAAAATGGTAATTATATTATTATAGATAATCAGCAAAATTACATGACAGATCAAGTAGAATAACAGCAAAGTGGTATTTTACTGAAATCAAACCAATCATAGCCATAAATCATTGGTGAATGAGAAAATATTAGTTTAAACACTGCTGATAAGATAATCACAATGAACACATAGAAGTTTAATATGGGGTAAATCTATTCTTTGACCACCTTGGCTGTTTTTCCATGTTGCTTAATCTTAATTAAACGGCGAAAATCTGTTTAATGGACTTAACAGTCATGTTCAGTGCTACATACCTACCTATTTGTGACATGAACCTTGTATTTTATGAACCTTGAAGTAAATGTGATGTGTGTTTAACAGCAAAATAGAATGTCCTTAACTGGTGATGTCACCATTACCCCTTTCATGGCGGATAAAAAAACCTACTAACATCTGGGTTTTGCATTTTTAGTTGGAAAGGGTACAATCAGCATTCATTCCTGGGTCAAATGACTGCTCAGATTGGCATTGATGGAAACCTGATACCCAGGTGGACATGCTAATTTCCACCCCTTTTTCCGACTTGATGTTATGATGCACGTTGAATTTAAGAATGTTTGCTCACAGTTAGTTTCACATCCTTTTCTGTGAAAGCAATGTTCTAACATTGTTGAACAGGAAGGAAAAGCTGCGTTTCCACGGGAGCACTCTCGGTTTAGTATCCTTTGAACTTTAGGTAACTGTACCTTAAAGCCTTATCTGCTTTGTGTTTCCACAGTGGACAGTATCCTTCAATGTAGGTGGGGTTGTTGGTGGCCAGCTTTGGGGTAACCCCCTTTCACTTTTCTGGCTGTTGGGAAACAACGGGGAGACTTTTCTTGGTCATAAGCTGCTGCATTATGTAACTGATACACTGTGACCGGCGCTGAACATTACTGCCAGATTAACAATATATACAAAGTGTACAAAATTGCTGAAAAGACGAGAGTTTTGGAAATCCCACATGAGAGCGCAGAGGCCGAGCCGACTCTGTGGTCTGCAGTGGTTTTACCTTGTAGTATCAGATCGGTGTGTGAGGTACCTCAACAGAAGGGTTACGAAAAAAACAGGACTGCATGGAACAGCTTTTTTGGTACCACTTACTAATTTCGACAATGGAGACGCAAAAATAACAGTTCCAACACTGAAAAAACTGAACTGAACTAAGTCGGACTGTTTGGTAGAAATGAGGCTTAACATTGTCACTGACCTCTACATCTGCTATTCAGAACATCCTTTTTTAAAACCACATAAAATACACTGTGGTGAAAGCAGCAGAATACAAAGATTCAAAGATCCAATTTAGATAACCCCATGAAATGATTCCCCTGTCCTCCAGAACTTGTTTTAGAACGCACTGTACTCTAGTGCAGCTGCTGTTTAACACAGGTTATAAGAAGAGGACACCGGTGCACATACCTGTATTGGCTCTGAGTGTTTTTCTTCTCAGAGGCCAAAGAAAATGAGCAGCGTTCATAATGAGCTCAGGAGAAGCAGGCCGCCTATATCCTCCCCTCTGTTTCTGGGAAATCTGGTTCACACATGTCTTGTAAATGCCACATCCTTTTCCAACAAAAGCCAACTTCGGCCATCATTTACTAATTGAGCTCCTTAAGACAACAGGTTCTGCTACAATTTGTGGTTTCATGCAAGAGCTAAATAGAAGTTCACGATGAGTGAAACGGTTGAGTGTTGGGGTAAAGTTAGACCTGGGAGGACCAGGAGCAGTGTGAGCAGCTGCAGGAGATTGAGCTGTTTGTTAGCAGAGTGAAGATGAGGTACTTAATCAAATTGTCAGTCGGCTCCTCTGTGCTCGCTGCTAGGGGTTCAACACTCGGGTGGCTGGCATTGAAATGATACCCAGTGTGTGAGCATTGGCGAGCATGTTCCACACATTTGATCTCTGTGCACATTTATGTCCCTTCAGGCTAACACCTGCTACTGTAATTATAGTCACATTAACTGTGTTTTCCTACCATTCAGTGAAGAATTTGTCTTTGACTTGAATGATTTCTCATTACTTGATGTTAATATAGGAAAGTTCCGATATAACACTTTGATTACAGCAAACAAATATTAGATTGAGAACACAATCAACCGTTCCATGATTATACACAAATGACATGATCCTGACATGCCTTGCACACATGTGCCTCCTGAGCAAACCCCACTGTGCACATTGAATGCTTCTCTACAAGTGAGTGGGGGTGCTTTTGAAGATGTGAAGCGTCTATGATGTGGTTTCAGGGAGGGGGTAAGGCAAGCCAACTGTATCCGTGGCAGCTTTGAAAGAGCCGTAGATGACAGCAGGCACTGGGGGCCTGGTCGGGCTTTAGGGATTGAGGGGCTCACGGTTTCCCCCACAATGTAGGCATGATTAGCTGTGTGCTGTGTTGAACACATTCTCTCTTCATAAGAAAACTACCCCAAAGAATCATCTCTTTGTTTTTACGGTGCAGGTCTGGCGTGCAGATTCTCATCAGCCCCGGGTGTCTTGCTGTCGTCAGCAGCATCATTCCTTCCTCTGTCATTAGTGCCCTGTCCTGCTGCATGGATCTCTGTTCGGATTTAAAGGACCAAGCCACTAAGTGCATCTCTAGAATATTCATTGCTTGAACCTCAACCACGTTAACCATCAAAAACCCCAGAGATCACCAAACATGCACTTGAAATCTCCTATGGGTCTCCAGAGCTTCTCTTGGACACAAAAGCAGATATGAGCAATTTGGTGGTCCCGTTAATCATGTTAGTTCCAGGAACTGGTTAGCTCCGTGTGGTGCTCCGATCCAAGACCAGCCTCTGTGACATTGGGTAGTTTCCCAAAGGGAGGCCACTGCCAGTAGGCACGGTGCAGCTGGTGCCAGTCCCCCCTCAGTGTGCTGTGATTGGGTCCAATCTGTTGTCCCCCCTGGCCCCAGAGAGGGGTGACCACAGCCCAAGCTGGCACCAATGGGCTGGCTGGATTCCCGACTGTGGCCACACGGCCCAATTTGCACCGTGGCTCAATAAACACAACCCTTCTACCACTTCAGTGTTTCATTTCACTTAGCAGGGCAGTTAAACTGATTTGTTCGCAGAGCCTCGACCAAAAATCACAAAGCAAGTCTGCACCCTAAACCTAGTTTTAAAAAACATTAAGGAGGACTTCAACTCAAGCTTGGAAAAGATATTATGACATCCTGATGTATGATTCATCACCCTGCAAATAATATTAGACAACACCATGGGATTTAGGGATTATTTACTTCCTATATTTCATATTTTTACACCACTGCTTTAGCTGGCCCTTTTTTCTGGATTCTTTGAGCGTCTGAAAATAAATCTCCCATCAATCTCTTACAGTAGGCCTGGTCATCCAAAGCAAGCAAAATAAAAAACATGTGATCCTTGGCTAGATCTGTTGAGCGAATGATTGTGAGTGGATAGAAAACAACCTGCACTGGCTCGGGCTTGGTAATGGATTTTACACCTGCCCCCTCAGATTCCTCAACAAACGCACACGCTGGATAAGATTACTTCCTCACCACCGAATAGCAGGGCAGGACACACAGAACCTGCAGTGTTTGGTATTCGTTTTTTTTTTTTAAGTGTAGGCCCTTTTTATTTAGTTGATCTGTATGACTTTAAATGTTTCTAATAGAAAAGAGACTGCAGCAAACAAATGACTCCTGCAGCAGTGGAGGTAAGGTCGCGTTTTGCCAGCTCCTGAAAGCTTACACTGGTGAGAAAGTGGGGCCTCCT